>ML845779.1:0-10736 GCA_009831015.1 Picea engelmannii | reverse complement strand
TCCAAGTGGATTGAGGTTGAAAGGGTGAGGGAACTATACCCTCATCTTCACATAGACTGAAAATAGTCTTTTGGAGGTCCAAAAGCTTCCCAATGGGGAGGTGTGATCAGGGGATCAAATTTTGCTCAAAAATTCAAAGTGCTTGAAATCGCTTCAAACTGGACGAGAGGATAGGCCTCGTCATTGCGAACCCAACGCAACTCGTTTCATCTCAAACATACGTCAGGAGCGAGAGATATCACAATCTGTTCGGAATGTCAAACAGGCAAAAAAAAGGACGCTGACTGTATTGTCCGTATAGTCCATACAGGATGACGTGGCAGGGCCGTACGACCATACGTTGATGTGGCATGTGATGACGTGGTAGTGTTTGGTTGGTAGTTGAGGGTGAATGGTATTCTGACACATGGCATCGTTTGGACAAGTGATTGGGTGCCACGTGGCCCAGTCATGGGCTGCCACGTGGCACCCCGGTATTGGTTGTTGATTTGTTTATTAAAATTTTATGGGTCTGTGGGGGTCAAACCCTGGACCTCCTCCACCGGTGTAAATCTTTAACAAAGTCTGCCCGACCAATACAGCACAACTTGTTCCTTGTTGTATATATGTTTTAATATATATAAAAGTTTGGTTTGTGTAATAGTTGGCGGGGGGTCGGGTCGGGGCTTAGCCCCGGCCCGCGGTCGTATTATTTTATATATGTGATCATGACATATAGCGCGCGGGGGTTTTTGTATTACATATACGGAGCGCGTTTTTTAAACAGCCCGTGGTTATAACATATACCATACGACCATGTCATATGCCCTCCGTGAAATGGCGCACGGGATTTGTGTTATAAGCCACGGTTCTATTGTGTTGCATGTGACCACAACCAGGGGCGCGGGGGAAGTTGGAACGATTTCAACAGTTTATCCCTTTTTCTTATAGAGTGCGGTCATATGACCCTCACGTGCCCAGGTGCTAGGCAGTTAGGGGTTGGCGCGCCCATAACCGTCCTACAGTTCGCACCATTGGCACGGTTGCGCCCGGTGCTGGGTTTTCACGCTTTAAATTGCGTGTGTGCCAGGTTCATGACATAGGGGTGCGTTTTGTAGATGTAGAGACAACAAGCTTGAAGGGAGGACTTCCAAGAGGCCTAACTTCTTTGTTTTTTGACCGATTGAGGTGCCGAAAAAGCCCAGCTAGGGGTTTTTGGACGCTCTGAAGCCATTGGAGCAGTCTGTTGGTTAGTTTGAGCATTGTAAGGCATGTTTTTTAGCACTTTGAGAAATTAATAATAATGATCCATTGGAAGCTGGACCAGGAGATGTAGCCCAAGAGAGGGGTGAACTCCTTTATCAATTGTTGTGTTTATGTGCTTATGTTCATTGATTATGCTGCTGTCGATTTGTATCTTGCATGAGTAATCCTTTAATTAATGTGTCTCAAAGTTGATCCATTTGCATTTAACACATAAAATTTACTTGCAAATAATTTCAAGATTTCAAGTCTTCTTCAATTTTAGATCAAGGTGGGTACTCGTTTATTCTATCACCTGACTGTATGGTTTTTTTCCCCTTCCTTTTTCCTCATTGGTTGATTTCTTGAGAATATTCAGGGTTTATTTATAACTCCAAAACCACCCAAGGAGCTAGATAATATCCCCAAGTCTAAATCCATACCCCAGTATCCTGAGCGATCTCTTGCATATACAACATATGTATTGGGTTTTCCGCCTTTATTTATGGTTCTCCAGGGTCTTGCTTTTAGAGCTTTGGTTGTTTTTCAATATGTTCCATACCTATATCGTATCCAACCGCCTCTTGGTTATATATAGTTTGGTTTTCTTGAGTGTTCCTTTCCATTTCACTTCCTCCTAGATCTAGAGGTGTTACATTATAACCTTGTGTTTCTTCTTTTTTTTCTCTGAAATTTTTTGTAGATGTGAATCTGTAAGGGTATTATTTTGTAAGGTTTATTTCTTCTTTGGTTCTTATTTGGTGTGGTATTCACTCTTAGAGGAGAACTCTGCCAAGACTTGGAATTTTTTTTTTTTCTGGAACTCCCTCCTTGAATGTTTGGGTTCCCTTCCTTCTTGCTCCCCTACACTTACCCTGAAATTTCATAAAGCCTTTTTTGTTTGTATCCTTTGGCTGCTTGGCGTCAATTTGTTTGATGTTCAGCGAGAAGTCACGATATAGGTGTCCATGAGCATGGAATTTAATACATCTAAAGAGGGCGTGTTCATCATCCATCGTCTGGGTCCATTGATTGTCCCGATAGGCTATTGTTATTACATCAAGGAGGGCTCCTTCTACATTCATATAGACACAAATCCTTGCATATGAGATGTATTTGGAAGATTTTGTGATATCCAATATTTTGATGAAAGATCTCAGGGTATTCCCTATGCCTTTTAGTGTTTCCATCTCCCAGAATTCTTGCGGTAAAGATTAAATCCTAACTCAGATCAGTTCCACCATGAAATCCTCCTTCTCTAGGGTGAACCTTTCTATCCAGTAGTGAAGGTGGAGACCAGATGAGTTAAATAAATAAGACCCTTCATAAAATACCTTGTTTCTTTCTACAGGATTGGCAAATATGGTTGGAAATAAACCTTTATTTTCTAGCTTTAAATCAACTTTCCCTTTTATTTTCCATCTAGATCTCACCCACTCCATGAGGGATTTTTCGAACATCCATATGCACATGAATTTTCCTATTAAAGTGTGATCCTTCATTTTTTGAATATAGTTTCCAATATTGAATGAGGTCACTTCATACCTTGGAGTTTATGATTTGTGTGCATGATATTCGTTCACCTTGGCTCTGTCAGATCCAGGGCTCTGTTGTTCCACATGCATGTCCTTTTTGTCCTTGACTATGCCCCCCATTTCAATATCTTATGGTAGTTGTTGTGCTTTCCCCAACACCACGTCCTTGAATGTCAGTTGATTTTGCTTAATTTTGTCTCGGGATTTCCTTGAGGACTCTGGAAACCCTAGCGATCCCACCTCCTTTGCCTCCATTTTTGAGCCCAAAATCCACTCTAAAGCCATGAAACCTAACCTACCTCGCTACTCTAACCTATCTCGATATCTATCATATCTCTCTTCTATTAAGTATTCTTACATTAGACTTGTCCACATTATTATATAGGCCTTAGTTAATAATGTCGACCTTTATTACACAAAAAATATATTATTCTAGATTCATGAGCGGTTAGAGTGGTTAGNTTCAAGGCTTGAGATGGGAAAATTGTTGCAAAATGGTAGTCGGCTCCTAAGTGGCATATTATGGTGGGTGTATTCTTCCACTTCACTAAAACTTCCTTGATGGTGCGATGACATAGATGATGCTCTCACTGGTCCAAGAACTCTTGTGGATGCAACCAAATGGAACCTTCTTCATCCAACTCAGGGATATTGGTTTGAGTCTGGCACTTAGTTCCAATCACATTCTTTAAGCATGAGACATGAAAAACAAGATGGAGCTTAGAGTGACTAGGTATAGCTAATTGGTAGGCCATAGGATCCACTCACTTAAGAATTGTATAAGGACCAAAAAATTTGGGGGCGAGTTTTTGAAAATGTTCATCTTTGAGTGAGGTTTGCTTATAAGTTTGCAGATAAAGAAACGCATGGTCCCCTTCAGTGAATTCACATTAAAAATGAACCCAATCTACTTTTTTCTTCATGCAATTCAGATCCAAGACCAAACTTTCTTTGAGGGTATAGAAACTGGTTGCACTAACTGTAATATTGTCGTCAACCTCTTGAACCTTGGAGACACTTGGCATGTATGATAGAAACAATGATGGATTTTTCTCGTATACTACTTAAAATGGAGTCATGCGAGAGGAAATATGGTAATATGTGTTGTACCGCCATTCATCTAAGGGTAACCAACCCACTGATTTTGTTTGTCGGATGAAAAACACTGCAAATATGTTTCCAAGCACTCCAATTTGTCCATCATTTTGGGGATAATAGGAGTTGCTGAGATACAATTGGGTTCCCTGGAGCCTAAACAATTCTTTCCAAAAATTATTGGTGAAAGTGGGATCACAGTCAAAGACAATAGAATGAGGGATGCCATGGAGTTTGGATATATTATGCATAAAAATTTGGGCCAATGTGGATGTGGTGAACGGGTGTTGAAGCAAATAGAAATTATTATATTTGGAAAGATGATCTACTACCACCATGGTGACTGACTTATTGCCCGATTTAGGTAACTCAACTATCAAATCCATACAAATATCCGTCCAAATAGTAGGTATAATTGGGAGTAGTTGGAGTGTGTATGGAGCTTTCATGGTTTCTCCCTTATTGTATTGGCATGTATCACATTCAACCAAAAAGGGGTGTATTTCCTATTTCATACCTTCCCATAAAAAATAATGTTTAACCCATTCATAGATTTTGGTAATGCATGAATGCCCAACTATGGGTGAAGCATGAAACTGAGAGAGAACCATGGATTTAAGGTTCCACTATTTTCTTAAATACAAACAACCTTTATAGTGAAACTCGTCATTGTTCCAAGAGTACCTTGGAGAAGCTTCATAATCTTGTTGCAATTTTTGGATCACGCTAGAAGGTTTGGGGTCTTGCAACCAGTCCGAGTGAACTTCCTCAATACAGTTAGCTACAATGAATGAGAGGGAAAAGAGGGACATGTATTCTTCATATTTCCTTGAAACAACATTAAAAAACACATTTTCTTTGTCATTATTGTATATGATCTAATATTCATATCCAAATAGCTTGTTCACCCATTTTTGTTTCTCCAAGGATGAAATTCTTTGTTCTAGAAAATACATGAGGCTATGGTGATAATTTTTAATTTGGAAATGTTTCCACAATAGATAAGGATGTTAGAGATCCACCTCATGCAGAATAACCAACGTTTACTTTTCATAGGTTTATTGGCACAAATATTTCTCTGACAATTGTTTTCTTGTTAAATCCAAAGGTTGGTCATCATGCATGAGTATTTCCCCATTTCCTTTCCCTAATGCATTTCATTCCAGGAAAAACGTCTTGGTGAATTCTGGTAGTGCTAAGACAAGATTCGTGCACATAGCCTCTTTCAAGGCTTGGAATGATTGATCAGTTGCAGGATTCCAACTTTAAAAATTCATTTTAAGGAGAGTAGTGAGAGGATCTGCAGTTTTTCCATAATTATGAACAAACTTGCAATAATAGCCTATTAAACCTAGGAAACCATGCCATATTTTAATATTTTCAGGGTGAAGTTGATCCTTCATATATTCAATTTTCTTAGGGTCCACTCGTACACCATTCTTGTTGGTAATATGACCCAGGTACTCAACTTCAAAGTCTCCAAAATCACATTTAGACTATTTGAGAAAATGTTTTTGCTTAGATAGTAGATGGAGAAATCAATCCAAATCGGTGAGATGGGTTTTCCAGGGTTTTTTGTAGATGAGAATATAATCAAAGAAAACTAAGACAAAATGATAGAGGAAAGGACATAAGACATGGTTCATGAGACTTTGAAAAGTGGAAGGGGCATTGCACATGCCAAAGGGCATGGCCAAGAACTCATAGTAACCCTCGTGAGTTTGAAAGGAGTCTTTTTAATGTCTTCCTCTTTCTTACATATCTAGTGGTATCGAGAACGAAGATCAAGTTTGGTAAAATATTGAGCACCACTTAATTCATTCAAAAGGTCATCAATTACAGGAATTAAATTTTTTTCTTTGATTCTGAGTTAGTTGAGGGCACACAAATTAACACACATGCACCAAGTTCCTTCTTTCTTTAGTACCATGAATACCGGAGAAGAATAGGGGTTGGTACTAGGATGGATAACACTCACTTCTAACAATTCTTGAAATTTTTTCTCAATTTCATTTTTTTGGGCAAAGGGATGACAATAAAGGTGAACATTGGGAAGAATATTTCCTTGTACTAGAGTAATGGGATGATCATGGATGTCGTGGGAAGGGGGGAGTCCATGGGGAGTTTTAAAAACAACTTGGTGTTGGGAGAGTATATATTGGAGGTCATGGTGCACAAAAGGTGTCTCAACAACTTGAATGGAATGGAGTTGTGCAATATTTCCAGAGTGATCGTTTTTTAGTAGATTTTCGATTCAGTGGGAACTGTTGATCTCAGATGAGTTTCTTGTAATTCCTTGGAACTTATATTGTTGTTCCTCTTTTTGGAATTGCATGGTTAGGTCCTTAAAATCCATGAGGATGGGGCCAAGAGTGTATATCCATTCAACATTGAGCACAATGTCATAACCGCCCATGTTGATCACAAACATATGAGATTTCAAGTGGTACTGACCAATTTGTAGGCACACATTTTCACCACGGCCACCACATTTCATGGAATTTCCATTGACAATCATGATTTGAAAGTTTTATACTGCACGAATATAGCAATTTGTTTCTTGGAAAATGCAACGATGGATAAAATTATGGGTGTTGTCAACGTAAACGAGGATGAATACTTTCTTGTGCTTAATGTAGCCAATTAACTTGAAGGTTTGGGGAATAGAGAAGTCAGTGAGGGCATGCAACGAAATTAATGGTTCAACTTCTGGAGGATAAGAGGGAGGAGTAAGATCATATGCTTGGGGTAGCTCTTCCATAGGGGAAACATCAACTACTTCATCAACAACATCCTCAGAAATGTCCAGAAAAATATTTTATTCCTTACACTTGTGCCCCATAATACTTTTCATCGGAAATATAGCAAAGACCCTTGAGATGACATTCAACCATTTTTACCCTAGTTAAATTCTGGATCTTGAGAGGAGTGGAATGAGGGGCAGGATTAGTGGGTCTAGGGTGAGGAATAAAGGAGGGTTTTATGTTTTGCGCTGAGACAATATGTTATGCTTCCTTGGATATTTTAGTAGCTTCCAACCAAGTTTTAGGGCAATCCATTAGGAATTGGGCACATATTTCATCCTATATGTCATTGATAAAGCATTCCATGAAGAAGGCATCTAACATGCCTTCCAATTTGAAAGTCAAGTTCTAAAAGGAGGTTCTAATGTCTTCCACTCTGTTGGACTATTTCAACTTGGTCATATGGTCTAAATGGTGGGTGTCGATGTCAAATCATTCACAAAGCTCTGCAACAAACTCTGTCCAAGAAACAAACCCTTGGCGTGCATTTTTATGTCATTTCCACCATTGTCAGCATTCAGGATCTAGATAGAGGACACCATAATGAAGTTTTTCCAACTCATTAGTAATGCAATGCAAGGAGAAACAATGTTCCATTCAAGTGACCCAGCACATGGGATCTGAGCCATCAAATATGTTCACCTCAACTTTGGGAAAATGAGGGTCACGCTGAAGGGAGTTGGAATGAAAGGCCATAGTATGGGAAGATTCCACACCTTGTAAGTGTCAAGGTTGGTCAGAGAAGGGAGGGCCTTGGGATTGTTTCAATAATTGGTTGAGAGTGGATTGGAATTTGTCAAATCGACCATGGATGGAGTCAAATTTTCACTTAACTTTGGGCTTGAATGTTTCGACGTTGGAATTGATGGAAGCAATTTCATAAGTCATTTTCTGGATAGTCTACTTGTGATTTTTGGTTTTAGCTTGCAGGTTAATGATTTATTGGTTGTGAGTGATGGAGATTTGGGTATGAAGGGTGTTGGGGAGGAGGAGTGGGTCCACAGAAAAAAATAAATAAATAAAGGTGATATATACCACAATGATCAGGGAAAAAACAGGAATCCAATGGGATAGGTGGAAAATAAGGGTGTTAGGAAGGGTGGGTGGGTCTACGAAAAAAAGGATTAGAAGTGATAAGCACTACGATGATCAAGGAGAAGAGAGGAATCCAATGGGATAGGTCCCAAATAATGGTGTAGGTGGGACCACTATACTCATTTTTTTACTCCTGCAGAGTTATACTGCGACCTGAAGAATATTGCAATGACAGAATTCCCAAATTGTTAACAGGGACAATTGTGTAGGAATTTCACAACCACGATGTAGGAGGTGGGGTTGCACAGAAAAATTTCCCTTCTATTCATTTTTTGCTATGCTCTGTTCTGCTCCCAAGGGTTAGGGTTTTCAGGGTTCCTATAGACAAGGGTTTGCCCAATGCTATATCTCTCTGATATATGTGTATATTTGAATAGTAGTACTCGACCCAATATCTTAGGGCACCAACTAAGGACGCTTGACCATACCCTTATTCGTACTACTCGATTACCCAGGTACTAGAGGGTATATTTCCAAATGTTGTTCTCGGTGTCACTATAGTAGTTAGGTGGTCGATCGACTTATCTAAATTTGGCTTCAGGAGACCTACGGGACTCCCGATATACCTAACTGTATGTGGGAGTGATGACTATGTACAAATTTTGTTTGATGCAGTACTACTTAAAGGGGTACTAACATGGGTTATAGAGGTTTCCAACAAGATGAAACATTTGTTTCAAGTAACCCATAAAATTGTCTATATTTACTTCATGTAGTCTTCCTTAGCCACAATTTTACCCATTGAATGACAAATCTTTGTGCTTTAAAGACACCGACATTACACATCTCTACCATGCATTTTTTTTCCCATAATTTCTATTTAGGAAAGTGTTATGATACCCCTTGTAAGGTATCAGATGTATTTTATAAAGTATAAACATAAATGTTATGATAAATACTATCATAACAACAAAATAGAGAGAAAAACAACACCAACAATAATACATTTATTGATAGAAATCCAAGTTCACTTGCGTCTTCGAGGGGGACCTCTAGTAGAGCAGAGCTCTATTATAATAATTCTCAAGTCAAGACATTTTCATGCATTCTACTCCTATTTATACTAATTCTATCTTCTAAAGAACATTCTAGAGGAAGATCTTTGTAGAAGCAAAAACTTCTATTAAGTCTTCTTACATTAGAATTGTTCATATTATTATATAAACCTTATTTACTAATGTCAACATTTATTACATGGAAAATATATTATTCCACTTAGGTGAGGAGTTATGAAGGTTAGATCAAACCAATGCTCTTCAATATCGCATGGAGCTCATGGTTATCCCATGGAACTCACGGTTATTACAACAAGACACCAACTTGATAAATCTATACCTCTTTTGAAGTACTATGATCTAAAAACATTCACACTTGAGAAGGCCCTAGATTTCCAGATGTGGTCAACACCTCAATCACCAACTAGAACACCTACTTAGACAAAATTTCAAGTTACCGAAAGAGCATTTCTAGATATTTGGTTGAGAGAAGTGTGCTATTACTTTTAATTTTATTTTTATGCTATTACTTTTAAATTTAATTAAACATCAATCATAAATATTTTTATGCTATTACTTTTAATTTTATTTTTCTTTTCTTTACACGAAATTTCTATATTCTTTAGTAATCGAATATTCCTCTTTACTTCAACTGTACACACATATGCATTTGTGTACGTCTTCACTTTGTTAAGTGAACGGCACGATATAAAGGGCATTTGTCTCGTTCCCAGCAACCTCTGGAATCTAACAGATCTCAAATTGTTGTAATTAGAAATATTGTTTTTAAAGCTGTTATGTCATTCTTATTGTACATATTCTCACAATCAAAAGTGTAAATTTTGATTAATTTTAAACTATTATAACAACAAATTTAATTATATTAAATTTTCCCAAATTTGTATAAAAATTTAGGAAAAGAAAAGTATAACAACAAATTTAATTATATTAAAATTTCTCAAATTTGTATAAAAATTTAGGAAAGAAAAGTAATGATAATTAGTTGTAATTGCTTTAAATTGGTAAGAAATTGTTAGATATATAGATTTGAGTGATTATTTCTGTATAATTTAAAAGCGTTGTCTAGCTGTTTTTTAAGCAAGAATCACTATTTTTTGATGTTGTTCAAAATCCATTTCTGAATGCAGAAATGGATTCAACATGCTGAAAAACCCTTGGGCCACTATTGGATTCAAAATCTGACTACATAAATCTATAAGAAATCACAATTTTTAGTTATTTCTATTGGATTCAAAATCTGACTACATAAATCACGAAATCACTATTGGATTCCAAATCTGACTACATAAATCTATACAAAATTTATACGAAATCACTAAGAAATTGTTAGATCTACAGATTTGAGTGATTATTTCTGTATAATTTAAAAGTGTTGTCTAGTTGTTTTTTTAAGCAAGAATCACTATTTTTTGTTGTTGTTCAAAATCCATTTTTGAATGCATAAATGAATTCAGCATGCTGAAAAACTCTTTGGCCACTATTGGATTCAAAATTTAAAATAGTCATGCTTACTGTCCAATCTAAGTGAAATTTAAAGGAGTGAGCTAATTAGGGAGCAATCTTCACTCTAAGTTACTTTTTCCACAAATTTTCAAACAGCCAGCTTTTAAATTTCCGACCAATCCAAAACTCTAATAAATTTTCTAAACATCTGAATTAGTTTAAAATAGAATAAACTAGTGAAATACATACTTGAAACTTTTATTCATTAGAATCCATGAGAATGGATCATAACTCATAGTGACATCATTTTTCACATCATTGTCTCGTCTACCCTCGTCGAATGGACCCGTGATCTTGGAAAAACCTACCCGAAACCCACCACCAACCAGGTAAGATTGAAACAGGGATGAGTCGAGATATCTCTGGAATCTTCGTACTTTTGAATTTCTTCAACTAATTCTTCTCACAACAATGTATAAGCGACGACTGTGCGATGCATTATACATCCCGCATGAATGCCGAGTACG
>ML845777.1:26123-36649 GCA_009831015.1 Picea engelmannii | reverse complement strand
CATGTTGAATGTCTGAATGCTGTACTCTGGTTTAGTCATCCCATTGATCCATTTTGATAAAAAACACCAAAAAACATTGAGTTCTTAAGTTACCAAGCACCTCTGGTCTGCAACCACGGAGGGTTTCTTGGAGAGTTAACACAGGGGATCAACCTCATCTCTGGGCGGTGTTACTTCACGTGGCTTCTGTTCATATCCTCTTCCATTTATTTCTTCTACTTCGTCATTACCCCCTCAATCAGGTGATACTGAAGCAGTATTTCCCGAGGCACTACTTAAATCTTGGACCTCTTCGGTCTTCTTCATTCTGTTGGGTTCGGGTGTATCATGTTATTTATGTGTGGTCTCTGGGTTGTCAGGGTTAGACATATCTGTAGGTTTTGTTGGAATAAGGAGGTCTATGGACCAGTCCTTAGTGATCTCCTCCAGGTCTTCTTCCGTGAGCTTGCAGTATGACTGAAGATGATCCTTATGTTCATAAGCTTGTGCTATTATGTAGATGAAGTGCTGACATGTGCATAAATTCATCAGGGGTCAAAACCTCTGTAGGGTGTTCGGGGCCATGCGAGGTTGAGCTTAGATGGATCTCTTCAGTTGAAGGTAATATGTGTGAAAAACAACGTTCGACTGCCACTGTTTGTTCATATCACTCGAGTACCAGAGTGTGGTGAACATCACAACAAGCGACTTGAACGGTTCAATATCCGAAAGGTTGCACCTTCCGGCATCTCCTAGGCAACAAAGTCGATGAGGATAAGGAGCCAGCTAAAGTGAAACTCGTAGCCCTGATCTTGTGCTTCGCGAAAGTCTAGTTCCAGTTGATTAACTAGGTACTTCACCTAGTTCATCTGTAATCCTCCCACGCACTTCCCTGCGAGGTCAACAACAAAGCCTGTGACCTGCGTAGGTTTGTTCTTCCTTACTAACTTTCCGGCTATGAGCTGGCAGGATAGGTGCACTGTGCCATTCTGGATGGAGGCTACCTTGTAGCCTTGCGTCCCCGTTTCAACATCGTCGTTTGTATCCTTGATCTTCTGTGCTAGTGCGCGATCTGTGGCTTTTCTTGGATAGAACTCTTGTGAGTCGGGTCCTTGCATACTTAATCCCGTGATCCTATGGATCAACGTCGGATCGACTGTAATACGACTGTCTAGCCATAAGTAGCCACCATGGTAACATGAAAGCAATAACTTGACACAGGCGTTGACTTCCTGGTGCCTTCCAAAGTGTGGGATATTCATTATGTTTAACAGGCTAGATTGTGCGAGGTTCATCATGCATGGTTGGGGGATTATATTTGAGTTCTTCCCCTTCGTCTTGGTCAAGTATTTGTATGGGGCGAGAATGCTATAGTTCTTGCAATCTTCAAGGTTGAAGTCATTGAACTTCAACGTTGCGATCTTGTCCTGTTGTGCGCGAACGACGTGTATCCCCTTCGGTAGGTATGCAGTAATCATGGAGTACTCAAAATCTCTTGGCACGCTATCTTGAATCACCGCAGCGGTCAGAGGCAGGATGTAATTGGGAAATATGGATGAGATCAACTTCACATTTGCTAGGTTATCTCTGTGTTTGGTTCTCTTTTCTGCTGATGGTCGAGATGATCCGGCTCCACGAGAAGTCGACGGAGAGGCTTGCACTCCTCTCGTCGATGACGCTTGAATAATTGCAGACATTTCTCTTTCAAACATTACTGTTTCAGTCATTAGGTCAATGAGAACTTCTTTGAGAATTTTCTCTGCAGCGCTAAGATTGTCTGACATGCACGTTCGTGGTTGAATATCTCGGGTTCGAAGAGTAACTTCTCAATGCAATGGGATGAATGGTAATAGCACGATGATCACCGTGCGAAATCAAATAGTCTGCAGACTTAGATTCACATTTAGAAAAAGTGTTCTTGTTGCGTGGCACGACGGGATAAATAGATAACTTGGCAACAAATCTCTTGCAACAGGTGAGAAGCCTTCATTAACTCAGTTCTGTCCATTATGGCACGGTCCCAATGCTCCGGTGGTGAACTTTCTAATCATAAATGCCTTTCTACCAGTTTGAGTCGTCGGTCTAACGATTATACTGTCCGCAATGGCTATATTGCATTTCCATGGCGAAGTGCCATGTGACACAGTTCTGATATACTGACGAAGTTCAAATTTTTCAAATTTTCCTTCTGCGAAATTCCCTTTGGAACCTTCTGTAACTTTTCGATTTTAGCTCTCTTCTTACTTAGTTTTCTAGCCTTCTTTCCGATGAGATTCGTCTCAAAATTCCTTTTTCTGTTCTGATTCGTATCTTCTTTTGGCAGAGTAACTTCATGCTGTTGAGATTCTTTCCTAGAAATCAGGGGTAATACTTCATCTTTATCTAGAATAGGTACTTTAGTCTTCTACGCGTCTTCTAGTGTTCTTCCTATTTCGACATCCAAGTATCTGGTCTTAAGTATCTTTGATATGTTCTCCTATTCTTCAATCATGTGTGCGATCCTCCTAGTCATGAAATCTTTCAACTCTTGCTTCTTCTGCCCTAATATTTCTTCTTCTTTCCTTCTCGCCTGATCTCCTTCAATCCAAGGTTTTCCTAGTAACATAACAAATTGAGCGTTGTTCTCAATAAATTTAACAACTTCAAATTCTTCCTCTGTCGAAGTTCCATTGGCACTCATAGATATCTAGGTAAGTCTTCCACATAGGGTTATCAACTTTCCTCTGAATAATCCTATTCCTCCCAATGAAGGAATCATAACAGGCTTTCCTAGAATTTCCCAAGTTCTTTTTGGCATGATATTCACCTGTGTTTCCTCATCCAGAACAAAGTCAATGTCAAAGTCTCCTATTCTTACTTCAATGCATTCTTTTTCTTGGAATATCTATGATAAGCTGATATGTCGGTGGTCATTCAAGGTTTCTTTCATTTGTAGCAATACTTTTTCTGATTCTTTCTGGGGTTCTTCCATAATATCAGTTGCTTGACCTTTCTGGTGGTCTTCTTGTCTCATATTCATCCTTTAAACCTTAACAATCATTCTAGGACAATCCAAAACTTCATGGTCCATAGCTTTGCAACAGAGGCAACTAGGTCTTCTTCTAGGGAATTCCTTAGCAAGATGTCTTGGTTTTCTACAACTGTAACAAAGAGTTAATTCTCTCTCTCTCTTAAATGATCCCCAGCCTTTCCTGTGCTGCATGCTAGGATCATGGTAGCTAACCTACAAAAAATTCTTTCTAGGATCTTGCATCCATTTGTTAGTCCAAACATTCTCTCTATGCATAGGTATAACATACCTTTCACTATTCTTATCAGATCTACTCATATCAAATATTCTTTCATCTATCAGTTCCTTAGTTCGAAGCAAGGACAAATCTTATCAAACATACCTAGATCCATACTTTTAGAATTTTTTTTTTCCACTAATCTTATTTTCAGCAGAGCACAAAGCTTCCAGATTTAAAATTTTTCACTATTCTTACCTTTATTAGAGTACAGAGCTCGCAGATCTTACCTCTTTTCTTTGGGTCTAACCCTTCTTGGCACAGAGCTTCATAGATAGAGTAGAATACTGCACACTAGAGAGACATATCTACGCACAGAGATTTCGCAAGTTCAGGTCAGATCTTCGCACAAAGCTTCTTTTTTCTCAGTTCTTAGTAATCATAGTTTCAGGTCCCGACAATGAAACCATTTGTTGGCACAGGGGCAAACCCAGGGTTCAACGCTACAACAATGCACCAACAAAACCCTAATTACCGACCCTTTCGACAACACCTGCGAAGCAGATGAAGTCTCACCTGAGGTAGAGGCAGGGGTGGTTGTAGGACTTAGATGTCTAAAACCTTAGCTGGGACACATATATGTGATTATAAAACTTAACAGAGCACTTAACAGTTAACATTCATCGATATTTAGTCTCAGTTACAATACAATTAAACCCTAATTACAGAGTATCACAATATTCATTCAGATCTAAGGTATTTAAGCACTAAGCATCAATAGATCATTCATCTATATTAAATCACTAAGCAAGTAAACACATAATCACATCAATACATCGCACAAAGCATAGCAACACAACATGTACATGGTTCACCCCCACCCTGGGGCTACGTCCACGATTCTTTGTCTTCTTTATTATCTTTGGTCAAGCTTCCTACAGGCACATATCATCTAAGTTCTACTCTGCAGAAGACAAGAGATCTGCGCGCACTCTGCTAGATCCTCCTTTTTATGGCTAGGGTATAGAACAAAGCCTTCACACAGTCTCTTACAATGACTTGCACTTAGCTCTGCAAGTCTCACATAGTATGCACCAAAGAAATCGCCACTTAGCACTTAGCACTGTCAATCACATAGATTGGACTACAACCATCACTTACATCTAGTCGAAGGGAACTTAGTCATTCATACTCACTACATCGCCTTAGAATCTATTTATACATACAAAATAGGCCTAAGCATGGGTAAACCCATGGGCCGACATTCCCATACCTGTTACATAATCCCAAATCCCAAAAAGGTCCCTAAAAGGGGCCGAGATCCCATGATCTCTACTTCATCTTGCACTCTTCCTTCGACAACCTGTCGAAGTCCCAAAATAGGTCAAACATGACCAAGAATCCTCAATCACTTGGTCAAGGGCCAATAATTACCAATCGAGTGCGAAATTCCCTCGTTGAAACTCAAAGTAGAACTCCTGCCCCATACTTTTGTTGAAGAAGAATGTTTCCTATATCTGACTAGGTTGGATGATACACATCGCGATGCAGCTCTTGCTAACGAGATGTATCAAAACTGAATGAAGAGTCAATATGACAAATCCGTGCACCCTCGTACTTTTGTAGAAGGATACCTAGTCCTTGTTTATGACTAGGTTCGCTATAAGTTAGGGACAAGCAAGTTAGAACCTCCGTGGCATGGTCCTTACATCGTGAAACATGTTTTACATATAGGCACCTATGAGCTAGTTGACTACGATGGAATCTCCTTGGGTGAACCCCGAAATGAGCTTTACCTTAAGAATTAATATGCATGGAACATCTAGCATGCGTGCTTTGTACACTATTGTATTTTAGTTTTGGTGTGTCTTTTTCTCTTATGTGCACGAGTTTTGTCTTAGCCGCTTATACTTTGTCTTGTGATTGCATGCGCAGATGACATCTTCCTTTCCTATCTTTGTCGGGTTTGCGGATGGCATTAGTCAACACACCCAGAATATTGCTTCTGCAGCTTGGGTCATTTACCACTCTAATGAGTTGGTGAGTTCATGAGGTATTTTCTTAGGATCGACAACTAACAACATGGCAGAGTATCATGCTGTCATCAGACTTTTAACTGAAGCCTCCTCCCTAGGTATATCTTACATGATTATTAACCTAGACTCTCAACTCGTGGTCTGTGAACTTAATCGAATCTACGCCATTCACAATCCTATCCTATTGTGTCTCCACCTATGAGTTCATCATCTTGAAAGAATGTTTGATTTTATTGAATACAGACACATACCAAGAGGAATCAATACAACTTCAGATTCATTATCCAATTATATCATGGATCAATATCTCACACATAGATGATGTTTCATAAAGAAAACAAATCATATGAAATACATCACATGTAAATTAAACGCATCACATAAAATACATTATTATTTGCAAACTTAATTTGGCACTACAAAACTCGGATATGTATATATATACGGCATGGTAGAAAATGTTCGATTACATAAAAAAAGGTACATAGAAGGGAAAAATTTTGGGTCTTCACACCCATAAAATCGTCATACAGACTATACAAATCATCAAGAAGATTCTAATCCTCCTGCATCGCATTGTTCTCTAAGTAGCACACTACTGCGTGGGCTACTCATCTCAGTAGGGAGTTTAGGCTCTCAGGGACTCCCACTGTATGTCTCTGCAAATGCAAGGGTACATCTCGCCTTCGAAGAGGAGGGACACACATAGTAAGACCACAGAGGTTTCTCTCAACCTCTCGGAGACCCCTTGCCGCTACCTCATGATCTAATACTGTCTGAGCATCTCCGCGACGCCCTAGTGCCGATATCTCTGCCAGACGTGTTTCTCCCCTGTCTGAACGATGAAACAATACATATGTTAAAAACTCTTCTAGGTACCCAAAAAAAATAAAATAATATAAACTTTAAAATAAAACAAAACACTTGACAAGATTGTTTTGGTTTCTCACCTGACGCGTCCCAGTCCATTCCATATGGAAGAACCAGGTCCATGCTACCCCGAAAATCCACTCCGATGTATGGGAAGTCCTCTATGACGATCAATTGGTGTCTTATCCAAGCGAAGAAGTCACCTATAAATCTGAACTTTGACTTCGTCCCCAGCCTCGGAGATAGAATCGTCCAACGCTCCATACGTGGTTCACTCATTGGTCGTAATGCTAGTGMAATATGTGGTTTTATCTGAGGAATACGCTCTAAGAAGAACGAAACCAGAAACAAACCATATCCAAACTGATTCTGCTGCCCCGTCCYGCATCTCAAAATCTGCTCCTTCATGTTTTGAAGGAATCCTGTGCTCCAGTTAAATACAGTTGGMTCCATACATTGTAAAGCATAAGCCACCTRTGATCTGGAAACCATGTGYGAGATAGTACTACCTRCTAAAMTCGTAATGACGAATAAAATAGATCGAAGAGATAGGTCCCTAACATATTTTATCGCAATCCTACCTCCCACCAATCTCGATCCTAGAATACAATGATTCGCCATATATTCTTCTATAGGCAATGGAAGTTCCCTCTRTTCAGATAAGATAACAGGAGCCCCTTTCTTTGAGAGGCCGGTCAGGAAATAAACATCCTCTAACTCAATGGTAAGCAACTGTGTCCCAATTTGGAATCCTTGTTCCGCAGTGTTCCACAACCCAAACATGTATTCAAGGAGGAGAACTTCCTTCTTCATCTTCTGCATCTTAAAGAACTTGAGGAGACCGCAATTCCTCAATGCGGCCCTTGATCGGGGGATTTGTAAAGAAACCACATCATTGAGATCATGCTCACGCTCCCTACACTCGATCATGTCTTTTGCCAAATATAACCTGCAACCATCATCAACAAAAAAACACAAGAAGGCACTGAGTAAACTTTTATCTCTTTTTTGGACTCACATGGATACATGAAAAAAGAACCCCCTGGAGTTGTCTTTAAGCTCTTTTTAGACTCTCTAAACATGAAAATATTGCCGAGTGACCTTGCTTCCTTTCCCACTCGTTAAAAGGTTTGAAAGGGCATCTTTTGAGTGATAATTTATCTCTTTTTCGACCTCCCAAGACTAACATTACGAAAAAGGACAAAAATGGAGTTGTCTTTAAGTTATTTTTAGACTCTCTAAACATGAAAAATCACCGAGTTTACCTTCTCTGGACTCGTTAAAAAATATACATTGAAGGGCCCATTTGGGATCGAACCTTTAATTCTTCTAGTTCATTAAACAAAGAAAGAGGGACTCACCGAAGGTGAGTTATATCGAGCATGTGTTACCCTCCTCGAGCTCGTTAAATAAAAAAAGGTACTCGTCTATATATACGGGGGACAAATATGAAGAAAGAAAGCTAAGCAGTTTTTGAAAACATCACAATTCACTCTTACGGTCGCCCTTGAACATGACACTTTGTCTTTGCATACATTTTAATTTGCTAAAACTTTGCATTGAACCAATCCTCTGAGTTTCTTTACTCCTTTGGGTCAGCTGATGAAAGTCATAGTATCCACTGCATTATCATGTTTTGGTCCATGTCGTGTTTCTACTATTGTGCCTCTGTGTTCAAGGGAAGTATCTTCCTTAAGAGCCAAGCATAATTTTTTTTTTGTTTCAATACTCGTGTCAGTCCATGTTCTTTTGATCCACCAATTTACATCTCTGTGTCAGTTTCATGTCGTTGATGGGGGATACATCAAGGCCATCCTTTGAAAAGCCTGTTTCTGTCAACTTTGACACATTATCCAAGAATTAGACTTAGAAACCAGTTAGTACCTTGGGACCTGCATGACTCAATGGCATGCCTCCTCGCTTCTGACAGTCGGCTTACATCATTGAACTCTGATCGGATGATTCTAGGAATGTTCGACTTCAGCTCATCTATTCACATTCACTGGAATGTACTAGGGTACCTTGGGAATCATCAACATCAATGGTGATTTCCCTCACACTTGTTAACGGTTTAACTCATTGACCGATAATCAAGTGGTTTCTACCATGTTCGACATCAGGAAATCTATTCACATGGTTAGATTCGTACTACATGAAGATCGGTAAGAAGACCCTGTGTTGAGTAATCACTATGATATGTACTTTACCTAGGTTGTGACAAAGTTTCTCTTGAGTATTGACACATATACTGTCACATAGATCCACTTTGTATTAGTCCGTGGCTATGTCTTGTCATCTCGTAGATCCACTATGTATTTTTCGTGGCTACGATTAGTTCATGCCATGGAAGTATAGATCCAAATTGTATCTTTGGTGCCTATACATTTTTGTTAATACAATTATGGATCCGCAATGTATCTTATGGCGGCCATACCTTGCAAGTATTTATCACACAAGCATAGGTATGCCTGCCTTGGGTTTGAAACATATCATAATATTTGTTTGATGGTTGTGTGCAGCTTCTGCTAGGTTCTCCAAGTCGATACCCATGCTCGAAAAAGTCTACAAAGTACTTCAGTCATCAGTTTCCATCTTGTAAATTCGCACTTTGAGGGGCAATCTGTTACACATCAAAATTACTCACTTCAATGATGACCTATTTTCGTCATTACAAGTGTAGCATTTTGGCCGCAGGTGTCGCAAACATCATAATGTCATCTTTCATATGCCGTGTCTCAAACGACATCACAAGGAACACTTGAAGAAACCCTCATAAATTGGTTAAAGAAGGAGAAATCATTTGACAAAGAGTACACAGCCTTTGCCTTGAGAAAGACCACTTAAGAATGAATTTTGAAGGGCAACGCTCCCATACCCACTAGCAGGGAGTACTAGTGCTCCTTTCCCTCCTTTGGGGGAGTGTTGTAGCACTTTGTGCACCATTATGGGGGAGTGTTATCCTATTGAGAAAATAAGGGGAAGATCCCCCTTATCTCTGAAATCAGTTGGATTCGAATCTAAGGTCAAGGTTGGATCTTAGGGAGGATCCACAACTCATGGAGAAAGTGTTAATATTATGGTAGCTGCGGGAGGTATTTACCTCCACGTGTGAACTTGACAAGAATAGAAGGCTCTAGAAAGAAAGAGAAAACCCTAATGAGTTGGCTAATAACCCTAGAAGCCTTGTCGGCTCAAGAAGATAATTTATATTAGGTTATTATCCTCCAAGAGAAGAAGTCGGCCATAATTAATAATAATATACTGAACAGACACATATCCAGAAGGAGAAGTCGACCCCAACAAAACTGGTAGAACCAGTATAAATACAGGGTGTCAGTTCTCATTTGACAGCATCTCAGAATTGCAGTTCCCAGTTTGGTGTGCATTGCAGCTCCAATTTGGTGCGCATGTGTGGAGGAGGACTGCAGGTGTAGCTGCAACAACAATTGTTTTTAATGTTGGCTTGGACTATCTATTGGCGAGGGTTTGGACTATCTGATTAGCTTTTTATGATGCGTTATCCTTGGGGAAAGGTGTGCTACCCTCTGTTTGGCTATCTAGCCTAGGGTTTGCTTTCAGAGGAATTCTCAATCAAGGTTAAGGTGCTCGGAGGGAGGCCTCGACCTATGGTTGGGAGACAAGGGTATCGTCAATGGTAAAATGAGCACACCATTTTCGATATTCTAACAAGTTATGGGCCCACACCCATTCAGTCAGCATAAAACACTGGAAGAAAACATAACTGCTATATATTGAGCTCGTTGAGGAACTACCGCTAGGGTTACTAGCAGAAGAAACTTCCAAGACACTACATCTAGGGTTACTAGCATAAATAGTTGCAGAAACCTTAAACCTATTGTAGAGGCACCTTAAGTGATGAGATTTACCTAATATCCAGATAGATCAGTGTGCCCTAGCCCAACGCATCTCCTGGTACTCTCAGAAAGCCAAGACATGAAGTTTGGATTTCTGGTCAAATCTAGGGCTTGACCAAGTCAAGCAAGCCATGACGAACTCTATGAAGTCTGAGAACAAGCTATATGGAGCTTCTAACTTCATAGCATGGAAGACAAGGATTGACCTCATCCTTGCTAAGAATAAAGTGTTGGATATTGTGAAAGGACAGATCGTGAAGCCAGAGTTTGAAGAAGGAGAAGAGAAGAAACCGCAGAACGTTGCATCTATGGAGGAATTCAAGGATGTTGACATCAATTCTATGAGTATCATAGTGGATTTCATAAAATACCACTTGATACCTTACATCTCCCATATTGACTCATCGAAGAAGATGTATGATGCCCTAACAAATCTCTTCTTAGTCAGAAACATTGGACAAGTTATGAGTCTGAAGAATGAGCTCCGTGACATGAAGATGAATGATGACGACAACATAACATCATACTTTGTAAGGATC
>ML845776.1:12395-36341 GCA_009831015.1 Picea engelmannii | reverse complement strand
TATATAAAATTTAAATTTGAAATTTAAATTTATGATATTTTATCTTGGTTTAAATATTTAAGATCAAATTTATAAAAAAATATTTTACTTAAATATATTAAATCTTTATAAATCTTTTATATACTTTATAACCTTTTGGCTTTAAGTGGTACAATAATTCACTATGAAATTTTATAAATCTTTTCTGCATATAAATATTTATTAGTATAAAATTTTATAAATATTGTCTACACATACTTGTTCTTAAAATTCATTGAAATCTTAATAAAAGCCAAATTTAAGTCACTTTAGTTGTACAGTATTTGGTCCCAAACAATCAAATAATTAAATATACGAAATTATAACATTATCACTTTACTATTAGTACAATATTTGGTCCCAAATAATTAAATATACGAAATTATAATATTATCACTTTACTATTAGTACAGTGACTTTATATTAGTAAAATATTTTGGCTTTTAATTTAAGTTATAAAAATATGTAGCTTCTCATTTTTCAATAATATGTTCTAAAACAATTAAATATACAGAATTATAAGGCTACCATTTAAACAATATGTGTTATTATTATTTTTTTATTAATGAATAAAATTATTTTTTAAAATATTTAAAATTATAGGGTGGGGTAGGGTAGGGTAGAGTAAGGTAGGGTAGGATATATATATTTTCATAGATTTTAATAGTCAAATTGAGGAAGTGATCCCTTGTACTACAAACGAGGAGGTCTTATCATCAATTTAGTGTTGACCTTAAAAATAGATGATGATGATGATGATGATTATTATTATTTTAAACTATATTAATTTTTAATGATTTGTAAAATAATTTTAAAAATTAATATTCAAATTCTATCAATATGTAAATTTGAAAAAAATTGTAATTTACAACTCATTAATGTGATATGAAGTTCACAACTCTTTATAAAAAAATAAATAATTAATTACAATTAGATAAGAACAAAAAATCTTCACAATTATTTTGTGCCTTTGAATGGAGTATAAGTTCAAAATTAAATAAAGATGGTCTATCTCTTTAAGAAAAACAATCATAAAAGGAAAGATCAAAACTCATTTTCCAAAGTTTAAGAAAACCATGAAGAATGTGGCCTTATCCTCATTTGAACAATATGTTATATCAAACTATTATTTGCAAGGTTTATATAAGGATTTTATACATTGTATTTATGAAGAAAAAAAATTATATAGGTGAATTATTATGATAAATTGTATGAAAAGTTTTGAAACATCCAATGTTTAGAGTGGACACTTCACCTATTGAAATATTCAAAAAAGATATATTAGAGAATAGATTTATAGAGTAAGAACAAGGAGATAACCTTTAAAAAAATATTAAATGAGAAATTTTGATATTAAGTTCACCATTAAGAACATTAAAAGTCTTTTTAAGAAACTCAGAATTGAGAATATTAAATTAAAATAAGAAATCTTAAAATAACTATTGAAAAAGTTTATATTAACTTTGTGGAAAGATAACATACACCAAAAGATGATAAAAGACCAAGAGAAAAACCATATTAAAATATTTTAAGAAAATTATTAGATTCAAGTAATAATTAGATTAAATCAAAAAATAATAAATCATAAAAATATAAGAAAACTAGTAAAAAAATAAAATAGGTAGGAAATGAATTAGAGAAGAAAAAAAGGCTTGTAATAATAGATTATAAAGAAAGGGAAAGCCACTCAAAAAAGAAGAGGGGAAAACATTAAAAGGGGCGGATAAGAGAAGGATGGAAAATTAAAGACATAATTTTTAAAATAACAATGAAATCAAACTAATAAAATAAATAGAATAACATAAAAAGAATTAAGAGAGAATAGGTTTAATTATTGATGCAATGTATGATGTGTTTTCATGATTGTTAATGATTGAGGCAATATATGATGGGATTTTATGATTGGCTAAGTTTGTAGCCATCACGATTGAAATTATAGGGGTGTTTTTCAATTTTCAACTCTTCTCAAATGATATTGGAAGAATAATAGGGCACTGAGGCTAGAATTTAGCTTTGGTCAAAGAAAATTAGGTGATTAGATTTAAGGGAGTGTTCAACAATAACTAACTTATTAATTAGATTGTGGGTAGTGTCAACTATATGCTCTTTGAGATGAGATTTAAAAGATATGTCAGTTTGGCCTATGTATGACTTGCCACATGAGCAATGAATTTGGTATACTTCTGGGCCAAGCATTGGATCATATTTTTCCTTAGCGTTTTTGAATAAATGTTGAAGGGTTTTACAAGGTTGACAAAGGTTTTGTTATTCTTTTTGGCTAGAATTTTTGAAATATGATCAGAAGTACCTTGGATGTAAGGAAAATAAATGTGATCTAGGGGAGGGTAAGGAGAAGGAGAATTTTTGGACTTAGAGTGGCATTCTGAGCGAAAGGCTTTGTTGATTTGGAAAACATAGTAACCATTGGCCACAAGGGCCTGTTGACCCATATATGTGCTAAGTCTCTCACAAGTCTTCCATTGTGTATTTCCCACACTTAAAATATTTCTCATTTTATCGCAGGTCTATATGTCATTTTCATCCTTGTACAAAGTTTTTCCTTCTCCAAATTGCACCATTGTATTTCGTTGCATACATTACGCACCCATAATTAGATTATTTGTGTTCTCTCGTGGGTTCACCACTTACCTATTTTCAAAGCCCAAAGTTATGTGTTCTTCAAAGTGCACCCTCTTGTTTTTTCGTCCCCATTTCATACCAACACTTAGAATTTTCACTGCAGGTCAAAATGAGTTATGTGTTTCATTCTTTATCTCTGCAACCTATAATTCTGACTGATCCTTTATACTTAGTGTATTTTAAAAGTTTTTCTACCTCCACGTTTTTCCATGACTTAACCAAAATATTGAAATTCCATCACGGGTCTGCGGGTTCACATTGATCTCATTTGTGAGTTGTGCTTACCCTGATCCTGATTGAGTTATAATACTTAGTCATTTTTATAATTTTTTAGTGCGGGTTTGCGAACACTTTATCTTCTATTGCACTTATCCCCGATCCTCCGCCGCTCCATGGTAAATTCTCCTTTCATCTTCTCACATTCTCCAATGATTATTCAATGTGAATCTTACAGAGATAACAAATAATTAATTCTAAAATGGCCATGATTAATGTTGTGTTTCTCGAGATTATCATTCATTAATGCCAAGATTATTTCGCATTAACAGTTCTTCGAACTAAGTTCTTTAAAGTGTTGTATAGTAAATGGGATTACTTTGATACCAACGTTTTGAAAAAAGGAATTTCACAATAGTCCACCAACTTCACTTAGAATGATAACCAGAAGGAGAGAGCAGTTCTGTGGAGATACACTCAATAATTTTAGATGAGAGGACCGAGAATTTTAGTGGTCAAGATCTTATAAGTATTATTCGACATTGTCGCTCCCAAAGAGAAATTATAATATGATTTGGACATTATGGATTGCTTCGGTGATTTGTGTCTCTGAAGTATTCAACTACAAAGAACATGTTTCTTGGTGTATAGAGAAGTTTGATAAAAAACAAAGGATAATTCAGCTTCAGGGTGAATCCCCAATTTATTTAACTCCTTTTGTTTTTAGAAGGATGCTCAGACTTTTGGAACCAACAATTACCTTTAAAGGAGAAGAAGATAAATAGTTCTTAAAGGGAAAAAATGGTGGACTTGAGATCTTGCAAGAATATCTTGAAGATTTGACCACAATGTCAGAGGACTTAACAACTATCCAGGTTAATTCGTTAAGGTATCCTTACCGAGAAATGGCGTGGCTTTTTGCTAGGGTTGTTGGAAAAAAATAAACTACTATAATTCCTCGACTAGATTTGTACATATTATACTTCTCCATTCATGAAAAAGTAGTTTTCGATTGGGCGAAGATTATTTCGGGTGAACTATCTTTTCAATTGTCAAATTTTAGAAAGAACAAGAAATTATATGTCTTTGTATTTAATCTTTGTTTTCACATACTGTCATGTTTTTAAAGGGTTGCATTTACCAAAAATGTCAATTGCAAAATCAATCCAATTCACACCTGGTACCCGTACTTACAGAAACAAATGGCTATGTACCATTTCTACGAAGTATATAATTCATTTGTTTCTCCTTTCAAGAAGTTAGTTTTTGGGTCAAGTACATCAAGATTTTCCTTAGAAGCATCAACGTTTCTGGACAAAAGAGGAAATTTTGAGGCTATGGAACAATTTAGTGTCATCCGGGTTTATTGATCTAAAGAAAAATCATCATACCTTCCACACTATGTGTCAAATAAAATGTTTGTAGTAGAAGTTTGCAAACAATATAGATTTTGGGCTCATTTCTTCCTAGAAAAAAATGAAAAAGGCGATTTATCCCTCTGCCTTGGAATATTGGAGAAATTGTATTGAAAATCATTACAAATATTGATGAATTTTATGTTCAATTCGATGAATTTAACTTGAAGTTAGCAGATGACGTCAAAGGGTTTGAATCTTGCCAAACATTCATGAATCATATGATTGATGTGGGGTATAGTGTTGCATTTGCTAATACCTTTTTATTTGAAGAAGAAGGAGATAACCTGAGTCTTCGAGTTCTTTCCATTGAAATGAATCGGGAAGATATTGAAACTATGGTCAATACCACTAAATCACATCGACAACATGGAAAAGTTGTAAATGAAAGAATTACACGGCCTACGAATATTTCACAAAAAAATGGCTCATCAAAACAAAGAACCCAACAATTCAAGAACATGAAAAATACTCAATTGATAAATTTGATGATGGAGGTGACCCTAACCCTCCTAGGGAAATTTTGGAGAAACCTCATAAACTTCTAGTCACTAAGAAAAAAATAAAAACAAACCAACAAGAGGAAAATGAGTTCAAACCTGAATATGAAATCATTCTTGAAGACATGGATCTTGATGCCAACATTGAGGATATAGAATTTCCCAATGAGGAGAAAAGAATGCAAGAAAGTAGAGAAGTTGCAGCAGAACTGGTAACTCAAGAATCAATTTTATTTGAAGATGAATCCATGACTCTGCATAACACTCTGTTCAATAAAAAATTCAAAATAATTAGTATTTGAGAAAAATAATGTAAGAAATAAAAAATCTCAAGGAAAGATGAGTTCAACATTTAAATTAAATGGAGTTCCGCCATCAAACATTGTACAAATCCATGAAGCTACAAGAAAAGCTCTCAAAATGTATGTTGGTGAGATGGAAAGTGAAAATGTTATTCTCAAGGACATGATTAAAGAATTGGAGATTGCCTTAATGCCTTCGCCCATATTTGCAAGCCCAATTGCTACAATGCATCCATGGAAGGCTCTTGATGGAACACTAGAGTCTAGTTCAAGGTTAAAAGGGACATCAATCTTACTTGTTGCAATCAGGAGGTACGTTGGTGAAAATATAAAGAAAATAATGTCTCTCATTCTTGAAGCATGGGAACTTGTGAATAGCTTTTTTCTTTGGGTTCCAAAATTAAAAATTGGAGGCAATACCTTCAGGAAGATCTAGAAAATGATGAGGGGTTGTATAAAGATTTTTTTACTACATTTGTTTTAAAGGTTTCGTGTATCAATGAACTAAAAATAAAGGAAGAAGATTTACCATACCCCACTCGTGCAAAAAAATTAAAATCATTTTGGATTAAGAGGATCAAGAATTTAAAAGAAATATTGTAAGATTGTGACACTTTAAGTGTAAAAAAAGGGGAGTGATATTTAAAATTGATTCAGTTAGACTTGGCAGGAACCACAGGAGAGGTTCAAGACCCAAAATTACTATTAAATTCAATTTTTATGACAAAAGAGCAATTTGAAGAACTCCTAGAGATATTGAAAGGTGTATCAACATAAAATTTTAATAGTTTGATCAAATATACATAGTAGGAAGTGGAAAGTTGGTTAGTGAGTTATATTAATAAAAATGAAGATATTGAAGATACTTTACACCAACTTTCAATTGATTTTAGAGAAATGGAAAACACATTTTTTGATATAAGAGTAAGACATGCGATAATTTCTGCGCCTATGAGGGAACACATTGAAAATTGGTTAGAGAAAGATTTAATCAAAATAACTTAATAAGATCAAGTAGATGTGGTTGTTCCCGATCATGTAACAACAACAAAAGCGAATACAAAAGGAACATCGACAAGCAGATAGAACAGAAAGAACACCCATCATAGTGAGTAGATTGATCACATTCTTCATAACTTATTTATTCATTTTCTCTTCTCTTTCAGAAATCATCCATTTTTGTCTCATCTTTTCATTCTCAAGAAGACATAACCAATTTCTCGATTGCTTCTCTTTTCTTCTTTTTAGGTTCAACCCTGTTCCACTTTCATTTTATGGCCCACGAGATCCCAATCCCAGTCCATTCTAGACAAATGAATTTTTATTTTCAAACTATTTTTATTTTTTAAAATCCTAAAGAACTATTTTGGGGTTAACTTTAATGATATCTTCAACTTTGAGTTTTGAGCATAATATATTTAAAGTTTTCCTATCATATTCTTTCCCATTTTGAATGAAAAAACTCTTTTAAAGTTCTCTCAATTGTGGGCCTTTATCTTTCTTTCCCATGAATGTGATCGAAATTATGATATTGTGATGGAGGTGAGAATCGTATTATTTTTCCTGTGGCTGTTATTTATTTCTGTATAATATTTCTTCATACATTTTATTTTGCAAAGATTCTTGGTCCTCTTCTTAGGAATTCTTTTGTGAATGTATGTTATTTTTCAATTTGTAATATTTTACATTTTCATTGAGTGATAAAGATTGGGGTTTTATATTTAGTATTCTCCTATTTTAATATTTTTAGTCTGAAGATATTCAATATTTATCTTTAAGAAAATACAGAGTACCACCTCTATAAAAACGCAAGGGGGATATTTTTATCCTCGTGAGGTTTTTGTTTTGACCACAACCGATCTAAACATCAACATTTTTCATGACCATACTGGGGATAAAAAAAGGCTTGTTTTGCAAATCAGAATTCTAATGACTCAACCTCAGCCAAATCAACCCCAGTTACAAGTTGGTCTTGGAAACCAAACAAGCATTCTACATCAATTGTACAATTTGGTGTTATCAACAACATGAAGTTGAGAAGAGATTGAAATATCGTGGGAAACCCTTTCTCATGAAGAAGAAATAGAAATTGCAAGAAGACAAAGAAGAAGGGATAGAAATTAAAGAAGAAATTGGAATCATACAAGGGACCAATAACAAGAAGCAAGAGCAAACAACTTCAAATTCCAGAAGTTGGAAAAAGTTCCACCACTGAGACAAGAAGAACTCTAACAATGGGTGATAGACAATAAAGAAACGAGATCCACGAGAATCATGAAGAGAGAAATGAAAGACAAATAATCCTATGAAGAAGGGTTAGAAATAGCCCACTCAATCTTCAAGGGGAACAACATCCATTACCAAATCTTCCACAAGGAGTTTTTCCACTATTTTCAAGAGATGGAGTGATGGATCCAAAGAGACATATGGATCTTTTCTTAAATAAGTGTGAGATCCATTTAGTAGAACATGATGACGTAATAGCCATACTTTTTCTTCAAATATTGACAGGCCTAGCCTCTGAATGGTATATGTCTCTTCCTACTTGATCGATTTCATCATTCGACTATTTGGAGAATATATTCATGACCATGTGTATACCCCTAGTGGCATACCATACATTTCTCACACAATTCACTCAAACTCATTTGAAAAAGGGTGAAAGGATCAGAGATTTTAACTTAATATTTTTCAATACATTAAATCATATTCTAGAAGAGAA
Organism: Picea engelmannii; assembly: GCA_009831015.1. Taxonomy (NCBI): domain Eukaryota; kingdom Viridiplantae; phylum Streptophyta; class Pinopsida; order Pinales; family Pinaceae; genus Picea; species Picea engelmannii. The sequence goes on along the minus strand of ML845776.1, from coordinate 28,528 downwards.
AAAACCAAACACTCTGGTTATACTTGGATGCTATAAGAATGTGATACCCTCAAATGTAAAATTTGCTATCAATTCCTCACAAATAAATGAATTATATGGAGCTATGCATAAAGCAACGAATATGGCAGAAATTATGCTAGAAACAAATTTTGATCCTAATATTATCCTTGGGAAATTTCAAAGGAAAATGGATACTCTTGCTATATCAAATCAAGGAGAATCAACCTCGAGGAATGTTGAAAATCAGGGAACTAGGACTGTTGAAAATAGAGGAGTCAGTGGAGGAATTCTTCATGGAGTCTTCCCTAATGTAAAAATTGATCCATCCACAACTCAAGAAATGAAGCAAAGATTATAAATATCTCAAATGAATAGAACAATTCGATAGATGCAGAACGAGCTAACGAGATTAAGAAGAGCTAATTTTTTTTTCCTGCAAATCAAAATCAAAGAATTCCCACCCAGGAACAAAGAATAAACTCTATCCAAGACCAAATAATGAGACAAGATAGAGATGAAGATCATGGGAAAAGGGCACCTATAATGCCAAACCCTAATGTTTTTGGAATGGAGGATTTTTTTTAAGAAGAAAATTTTGAGAATTATGGAAGAGGTTGATAATGTTCAAGATGAAATTCTTGAATAAGTTCAAATGGATAAGAAAGAGAGTCATCCTTTTATATTTTCTATGAACAATAAGAATAATATATTCCCCAAGAAAATGTTGTGCAAACGAGAGCAGATCAAAATAATCTTCCGAAAAAGAAAGAGAGAAGAAAAAAGCAAATCCCGCAGAGACAACAAAAAAACAAATAGTTATCGATCAAGCGCAAAATCCACAACAAATGAACTACAATGTGATAGATGATTTGACTAAGTTAAGAATCACTTTGTTGTTCATGGAAGTGGTTAAATTCCACAACAAAGAGAAAATATTTTAAAGATTCTTGATGAACCAATCAATAGAATAGAAGTTTTTATTACTAACTCCAGGCAACCAAAAAAATCTACATCAATTAAGCCAAGGGGAAAAGTTCCACCATTTTATATAACTATGGAGAACCATGATGTTGTACTGTATAAGTGTTTGATAGATATTGTAGACACCAATAATATTAATCTGTTGTCAGTCATGGAGGCATTGGAATGGGATGCATTAAATATTATGAAATTGAAGAAAGCATTTATGCAATTGACTCAAGAAAGGTCCCAACTTATGGAGAGATTAATTATTTTTTTGCATGGATAACTGAAACAACACACATCAAAAAATTATTTATCATCATAGTGGTATATTTTCCATCAACGTCATACAGAGTTGTTATGGGAAGAGATTGGTCCTCAATGATTGGAGGATACATAATGAATGATGGAAGTTGCATAATGTTTCCCAACAAATATGGAACAATTGATAGGGTTCCTAAAGAATCTAGAAAAGTTGTATCCTTCAGAAAGAAAGAAAATGAAATGATGGGAAATTATATTGATGCGAGAATTGAGAACTATGAAATTTTCAGTCCTGAGAAAGTCATCCCTCAAAAGAAAGAAGAGGAAAATTCATTTCAAGGTTTATGGAAGATGTCCTTTGATGGCGCCTGCTCGAAATATGGAAGTGGAGTAGGAATTATTTTTAAGAGTCCGTAGTCAATCATATTTATTCATGCAATCATACTTGAATTCCTATGCACAAATAATGAGGTTGAATAAGAAGCACAAATACAAGGGATGAATCTTTCTTTACAGATGAAAGTTGAAAATTTGATAGTGATTGGCGACTCTGAACTAGTCATAAACCATATGAGGAAGAAATACAAGATAAAGAAACATAAGTTGAAGTATTATGCAAAGCACATGAATGAGATAATGGAATCTTTTAATTCATTTAACATCTCTTTCATCCCTAGAGAAATAAACCAGAAGGATGATTCACTAGCGGTTGTTGCATATTTATTCAATACAAATGATCTTCAGAGTCGAAATACATTATGTGTAAAGAGATTTTTCAAGCCTTCAGTTCCTGACAACCAAGAGTACTTGCAATTTTTTGACAATGATGAACAATTGAATGATTTTCTTGTTGATTCGAATGACAATTCTGAAATCCTGGATGATCATAATCATGTGTTTGTTTTGAAAGATTACATTGGGTTTGAATCTCTTTTCACAAGAGACGATCAAATAAAATTTCATGATACAAAGGAGGACACATCTGTCAGGAAGGTGCAAGAGACACAAAAGATAAACATTGCCACTCATGACTTTCCAAAATATGTAAATCTTGTCACCAACTGCACACAACAATAAATTGATCAATACACTTCTTTGTTTAAAGAGTTTTATGATGTTTTTGTTTGGACCTATGATGACCTAAAAGAATATGATAAGTCCATCTTTCAACACATCATACCCTTTAAAGAAGGAGAAAATCATGTAAAGCAAAAATTAAGAGTAATCAATTCCAAACTGAAGCCCCTGGTAAAGATCAAGTTGGACAAATTAAAAAAGGTTGGAATAACCGATCCCATAAGACATTCAAAATGGTTTTCAAATCCAGTAATAGTCAGAACGATGAGTGGAGAAATTTGTGTTTGTGTGGATTTCATAGATTTAAACAAAGAAATAATTACAGATAATTATCCACTCCCAAACATGGAGATGTTTCTACAACAAGTGATTGGTTCAATATTGATGTCCATGCTTGATGGTTTTTCTGGATACAACCAGGTGTTGGTTGTTGAAGAAGACATACCAAAAATTGGTTTCGTCACATGTTGGGAGACATATGCATATATTCTCATGCCTTTTGGGATAAAGAATGTTGGAGAAACTTTCCAATGAGCAATGGGTCATTCCTTTAAATATTTGATTGGAAATTCCATGGATGATTATCAAGATGATTTGACCATTCACTCAAATATTAGAGAAGAACAAATTAAACATTTGAGGGAAGTCTTTGAGCATTGTGGATTGTACGATATACCTATGAGTCCAAAGAAGTGTTTGTTTGTTGTATTAGAGGGAAAATTTTTGGGGCACATAGTAAGTAAGGAGAGGATCTATATCGATCCAGAAAGAATTAAGGAAATCAATGAACCAAATCCCCCGACATCTAAAATTGGAGTCCAATCTTTCTTTGGAAAGATAAACTTTGTGTGGAGATTTGTACCATATTATGCAAATATTTTATCGAAAGGATATTATGCAAATATTTTATCGAAAGGATATTATGCAAATATTTGTTATCGAAAAAATATCAGAGGTTTGAATGGACTCAGGAGATTCAGGAAGCTTTCACCAAGATTAAGCATGTAATCACCACTGCTCCAATACTTGTCAGTTCTAATTTTGATCAATATTTTATAATATAATATTTTTCTTCAGATGAAACCATTGCCTCAATACTCACACAAAGAAATCTCAAAGGAGAAAAATTGCCAATAAATTTCATGAGTAAACTCAACATGATTATGCATTGAAATATTCAGAGATAGAGAAGAAATTTTTCTCCTTGGTCAAGTAGTGGCACATTTCAGGACTTATAGTCTTTCATCTCATGTGATAGCATCTGTCCCAACCTCTCCAATGAAGATGTTACTAAATCAATAGTTGAGAGAAGGAAAATGGAAAAATCGTTTTGCTAAGATTCAAGAATACAACATTGAGATCAAGACACTAAAAGAAGTGAGAGGAAAAGGGATATGTAAAATGATGACATGGATCTAGGCAATAAATGGAGATATTTATATTTCAATAGGGTCTTCATCATCCACATCAGAATGGTATAAAGATATTATATTGTATCTGAAATTTGGTCAATTTCCAAATAGCATGTCTTCAAAAGAAAGAAGGGAATTGAAAATGAAAACAAATCAATATGTGTTAGTTGTTGAAGTCTTATTTAACAAAAAATTTGATGGAATGTTGTTAAGATGTATTGATTCAACAAAATCTCAAAAGGTGCTTGAAGAATTTCATGAAGGTGTTTGTGGCGGACATTTTTCACCTACAATTACTACACATAGAAATATGAGAGCTAGATATTACTGGCCTACTATTTTCGAAGACTCATATTCTATGATTAGGAAATGTATCTCTTGCCAATAATTCTATGGAAAAATAAAAAGATCAGCAATGCCCTTGCATCCTGTAATAGTTGTAGAACCATTCACATAGTGGGGAGTAGATTCCATTGGACCCATCAATACAAAATCCAACAAGGGTCATTGATACATCCTTATTGTAACTAATTATTTCACTAAGTGGTAAGAAGCTACAACTCTAAAAAAAAAAGATTCTAAAGAGCTCATTAATTTCCTTAAAGAAAATATTTTATCAAGATTCAGAGTGTTAGAAAATTTGATAACTAAGAATGGGTCAATATTCATCAAATCAAATTTCACCAAATTTTGTGGGGAATTCGGTATCATCATGGGGCAATCATCAAAATATTATCCCAAAGGAATTGGTTTGGCAGAGTCAACAAAAAAAACATTGATCCAAATCCTCAAAAATACAATTGCAGTAAACCAAAGACATTGACATACAAAATTAATTGATGCATTGTGGGCTAGTAGACTAACACCAAAATATAGCATTGGATTGTCACCATATACATTGGTATATGGAAAATAAGCCAAAATGCTCATTTACTTGGAATTGAACACTCTGATATATGTTGTGAACATTGAAGATTCAGAAGAAGTCTCTCATTTTCAAAGAATATATGACCAATTGATGCAATTAGAAGAAAAAATAAATAAAGCATTAAGGAAAATGACTCAAAGACAACATGTCATCAAGAAGCATTTCGATCAAAGCACCTTGGAAAAAGATTTTCAAAAGGGGAAACTGGTATTATTGTGGAAGAAAACCAAGGAAAATTCATCCCTCCTTACAAAATTTGAAGCATTGTGGATTGGTCCATATGTTATTGAAAAAATTCTTGGATACAATTCTTATCTGCTAAAATATATAAAAGGGACAGTGAAAATGTTTCCAGTCAATGGGAAACATCTTAAAAATTTCTTCTCTTGAAAATTTCCAGTCTCATTATGTACATAATTTTTCTTTCCTCCATGTATATTTTCAAAACTTTTGTTTTATTTTCTTTTACCGACTCCATGCCCAATGGTCAAGATTCAGGATTCTCAATAACCCACAAGGGGCTATCATCCCATAGTTGGAGCCATTTGTTGACCCATATATGTGCTAAGTATCTCACAAGTATTCCATTGAATATTTTCCACACTTAGAATATTTTTCATTTTATCACAGGTCTATAAGTCATTTTCATCCTTGTACGAAGTTCCACCTTCTCCAAATTTCATTGTTGTATTCCGCTATATACATTGTGCACCCTTAATTAGATTATTTTTTCTCTCTTGTGGGTTCACCACTTATCTATTTTCAAAGCCCAAAGTTTCATGTTCTTCGAAGTGCAAACTCTTGTTTCGTCATCCCCATTTCATACCAACACTTATATTTTTCATTGCAGGTCAAAAGGAGTTCTCCATTTTGTTCTCTATCTCTATGACTATAAGTCCGATTGATCCTTTATACTTATTGTATTTTCAAAATTTTCATACCTCCATGATTTTCCATGACTTAACCAAAATCTTGAAATTCCATCGTGGGTCCGCGAGTTCACATTGATCTCATTTGTGAGTTTCCCTTACCCTCGATCCCAATTGAGTTCTCATACTTATCTGGTTTTACAATCTTTCATAGCACGACCGCAGGTCTATGAGTTTGTGATCACTTTATCTTCTATTTCACTTACCCTCAATCCTCTGCCACTCGGAGGTAAATTCTCCTTTCATATTCTCACATTCTCTAATGAATATTCAATGAAAATCTTACAGAGATAATAAATAGTCAAGTCTAAAAATGCCATAATTAATGTTGTGGTTCTCAAGATTATCATCCATTAATGCCAAGATTATTTCTCATTAATGGTTCTTCGAAATAATTTCTTTAAAGTACTGTATAGTAAATGGGATTAATTTGATAACAATGTTTAAAAAAAAATGAATTTCGCAATGGTCCTCCAACTTCACTTAGTATGACAACTAGAAGGAGAGAACAATTATGTGGAGATACACTCAGTACTTTCCGACGATAGGACTAGAAATTCTAGTGGTCAAGAGATTACAAGTATTATTTGACATTTCTACTCCCAGAGAGAAATTATAATCATATTTGGATGTTCAATATTGCTTCAGTTGGATGTGTCCCTGAAGTATTGATCCAAAAAAATCTTTTAAAGACTATGGTTGAGTTTTAAAACATGAGTTCGTTAACCATTTAGGAAAATGATGAAAGATGAAGAATTGATGATGAAACATGGAAGCCATAATAACATATACATATATGTAAATAATCATAAATAAACATAAAACCATAAACAACAAAGTTGATAACGGATTTCGGCAATCTCGCCTACATCTTTAGGCCTCTGCCTCAGTGGGTGAGGCTTTCTTATTTCTGTTCAAAGCTTCAAAAGTACATCATAAAAGTTTCAAATGGATTAAAAAATGATCTGGTTGTGTTCTTCTATATCTCAAGGACCCATCAAAACTGACGGCACTGAAAATGGATGAACGAAGCTCCCAAAAATGGCCTGCAAAGATGCTCTCCTCAATGGATTCCCTGCATAAAAATGGCTTTGGCTTTTCAATTCTTTAGCATTTCCCTGTTCTGAACCTCCTCCCAAGGCTGCCAAGAACCTATGGTTTATATAGACTTGAATTTGGCAACAAAATCCCAACTTCCCCCCAAGATCTGGCCTCAAAAAGGGCTCTAGATCCCCCCAATATTGGCCAAAATCTCTCAAAACTGCTGAAAAATCAAATAAAAATCATATATTATAGTTTAAAAACCCACTTTGGGCCAAAATTGTTGATGAATGCAGCTATGTGAGACATTTTCCAGCTTACAAACATGTGAGATGTGGATCATTGGAGCTATGTGAGTCTTTCTCTTAGCTTACAAACATGAGAGAAAGCCCCTAAGAAGGGTACGTGGTTCCTGCCTGAGACAGAGCTAGGAATGTAGAGATGACCTCTTCCATTCAAAAAGTTGAGAAGAAATCCAGATGATTATCCAGTGGGAAAGGCGATCTGTTGAATTAGACGTGCCTGTGGATGAGCATAAGGTGAATGTGTGAAATCCCAAAGTGTTGGGTGCATCGTTATGTGAACATAAATGAAGATGATGTATTAGCCTCCTTTGAGCAACAAAGTTGACGAGAAGACTCTAGATGATTCTCTTGTGTGAGGTAGTGAGAAAGAATATCTGTAGAGTGAACGAGAACAGGTGAACATGTGAAGATGTGGTTCTTCTGTGTAATGCAGTGAACCAGATGTACCCCTAGTGGATGAGCACTAGTGGGTGTATCAAATCCTTTGCTATATATATTGTTCAAGAGTCAGACCTTCCTGTAACCCTAATTTTTATGTAAATGGTACATGTCTACCCCACCTTAATGTGATTAATAATAAATGTAAAAGATAATTAATTTGGTCAATATTAATAATAATAATAATAATAACGTGACTTAGAGAGGTCAACCTTGTTTTTCCAATAGACACTTCTGTTGAGAGGACAAGTATAATATAAATAAAGGATGATTTCTCATTGTGGAATCACATGTTTCATGTGAGTTTGGAAATTTCAGCAAGTACACCTTCTTGGGAAAAGTGCACACCTCTCTTGGGCGCTAGTCTTCTAGGGTTTGAGCACCCTCTTGTGTGTTAGGTTTTTTTGGTGGTGAAGGTCTTTCTCTTAAAGAATATAGCAAAGGAGTTGGCTGGGTTTTATTCCCTTGTTGAGAAGGGTTTCCCAGGATACTTCTTGTTTTCTTGTGCATGGTGCTTCTTCTTGTGATCTTGGTTGTTGCAACATTAATGGTTATGGTTAAATGCTAAAATGAAATGAAATTTATGCTTAACCTTTCTTATTGAAAAATCAACATGGTATCATAGCATAGGTCTTGAAAGAAACCATTGCACAAGCATCCACCAAGTCTCAGTCCACTTTTTTCAAAATCGTACGACCCTTCTAGGGTTTCCATAAAATTCTGTACGACCTCCTTTTCAGTGGTGATTCATCCCTTAATACTTGGACGCCAGGGATAATTTTGGCATAGAAGAGTACAACCTCTTCTAGCGCATCTCTAGAATCTCTCAAAGTGAAATTCCGAGAAATTTTGATTTTGGCCCTAGGGTTTCTAGGGTGACGAAATTTCCTACAGAATATTAATTCTAGGTTTCTAAAGAAACATTTTCCTGAATCAACAAGCATCTATGTGATACTATCAAATTGATTGTTGGAAGTCATAAGTCCAATATAATCTAAGGTTTCTAAATCAAACTAATCATTAGGTTTCCAAAATCCAATCGACAAGTATTTGAAGAAACCAATCAAATGAAGAACATAACATTAGTAGAAGATAGGCTTCATGGAGCAAGCAAGTTCATCCCCTGGAAATCAAAGCTTCTAGTCACTCTTGAAGAATATGATATCTTGGATGTGACAACTAAAAATCTACCAACCACAACTATAGATATAGAGAAGAAGATAATAAATAAAGAATATGTCAAAGCAAGAAAAATAATCATCTACTCAGTAAGAGATCACCTCTTGCCTCATTTTGCCAATCTTAAGACAACATATGATATGCATGAAGCTTTAAAAGGAATGTTTGAAAGTGAAAACACTCTCAGAGCTATTACCTTAAAAATCCAACTTCAAAGTACCAAGATGACGAAGGGTGACACAATTGCACTCTTCTTTACGAAGTTATCAAAGATTAAAGAACAACTAGAGACCATTGGGGAAATCATGTATGATAGAGAACTTGTCTTAACCACTCTCCAGAATCTTCCAAAATCATGGGATCCTTTCATTCAGAGTATCAATGGAAGATAAGGTCTACCAACCTTTGATCGACTATGGACAAATTGCACTCAAGAAGAACTTAGACTTAGAAATAGAGGAGTGGAAGATTCTTCAAAAGAAAATCATGCTCTTGCACTTCATACAAATAAGGGAGGAAAATTCAAAAGAAATTTCAGGAAAACATTTAAAGGTGAAAAGTCTTCATCCAATCTAGGTTATCAAAGAAGAGATGTTTCAGAAATTCAGTGCTTTAGATGTGACAAGTATGGACACATTGCAAGAAACTGTCCAACAAGGAAGAAGGGAAGACAATATGCTTCCACCGCTGACATTGATCTAGATCCAAAAGAGTGAAGAGAAGAGAGAGGAGAAGTAATTCCTCTAAAAGGACATGACTACAAACTAAGTAAATCATTTGATCTCTAATTTTAGAGTTGATTTCATTTTTAAATAAATGAAGGATATTATTCCTAGTACAAGAGCTCTCAAAGACTTGGACCATTATCCTTGGTACGGGAGTCCAAACCATATTTAATTTGTTCATTATACAAGAACAAGAATAAATGTTGTCCTTGAAGAAGAGATAGCCTTTCAAAGATCCATAGAATCTCAAATGGAGAATGATAGTAAGACAAATACCTTCCCCCCCTTCAGCAGTTCAGAGGGATACATACCTTATTCCAATTGATCCAGTTGATATATTTAGAGATATTGCAGTAGGGCGTAAAATGCCTACCTAGACTCACTCTGCAAAGAGGTAGAGAAACATACAAGCCTCTTAAGGCACATCCTGAGAAAGAAAAATATATTTTCGAGCTATCCTTCAGTCATGAGCCATTTCATTGATGTTGAGCCTCCTTGTCTTAGAAAAGAAACATATGAACAAGTATGGAAAGATGCCATACCAGAAGAATATGTATTAAAAGAATGATGTATAAGATATTGGTCAAAGACCAGAAGGGAAGTCTGTAATGACTTCCAAGTGGATCTATAAGATCAAGCATGCATATGATAGAAGTGTCAAGAAATAAAAAGCAAGATCTATAGCCAGAGGTTTCTCACAAACAAAGGGAGTTGTCTATGATGAGACACTTGATCTAGTAAGCCCGATACACTTCCATATGTACTACCATCCATAAGTTGGAAACTATATTATATGGATGGATTCTTGATGAGTTTGGGTTTTAGCAAGAGTGTTGCTGATCCAAACCTATATTACAGTGTTGGTGACGAGATCCTGATTTTGATGACTTATTCATAAATCCTTGTTGTTGGATACAAGTACGCTTTGAATTTTGATTTCGAGATGAGGGATATGAGTATGATGCACCACTTCTTGGGACAAGAAGTATGACATAGGACCGATGAGATTTTCCTAAGTCAAGGAAAACATACAGTGGGAATATTAAAGAAGTTTAGTATGACAGAATGCAAAACCAACGTGATGGATTTGAAGAAAATGAATGATGATGATTCAAACGAGATTGATCCACAACTGATTGGATCATTGATGTATCTGGTTAACACCAGGTCTGATTCATGCTATGTAGTGAATGTGCTTAGTCAATACATGAGTAAGCCGAGATAGACTCATTGGATAGTAGTAAAGCATGTATTGAGATATATACAAGGCACAATTGGATATGGCTTAAGATATGCCTCCAGTGTGAACTTGAGTTTGTAGGATATCCCGATACAGATCGAGCATAGAGTACAGTGGACCAGAAGAGCACATCTGGTTATTGTCTTACCATGAAGTTTTCCATGGTTTTCTAATGCAGCAAAAAACAAAACTCTGTGGAATTGAGTACCAGAGAGGCAGAGTATATAGCAGTGACTATGCGAATCAATTGGGCTTCACAATCTTCTGACATATTTACTTGACCATGAGATGGATCCTATGATGATAACCAAGAGTCGTGTGTAAAGATCCTTGAGAAACCAGTGTTTCCTAATGGATCGAAACACGATGAGATGAAATATATTTATATCAGAGATATGATGCAGAGGAAAATCGTACACATGCAATACCTTCCTACACATGAGAAAATTACAGACATCTGCACCAGACTAACTTGGTGAAAAATGCCTTCCTAATTGAGAGGGATTATTGATGACTCCATCCAAAAACAAAATTCATAGAACATCCATGTGAGACTTGGCATGATGAGGAATGCCTCCCTAGATGAGAGAGAGTGTTGATGAATACAACTATGTGAGACATTCTCCAGCTTACAAACCTGTGAGATGTGAATCATTGCAACTATGTGAGTCTTTCTATCAGCTTACAAACATGAGAGAAATCCCCTAAGAAAGGTATGTGGTTCCTGCCTGAGACAGAGCTAGGAACGTAGAGATGACCTCCTCCATTCAGAGAGTTGAGAAGAACTCCAGATGATTATCCAGTGGGAAAGGTGATCTGTTGAGTTAGACGTGCATGTGGCTGAGTACAAGGTGAACGTGTGAAATCTCAAAGTGTTGGGTGCATCGTCATGTGAACATAAATGAAGATGATGTTTTAGTCTCATTTGAGCAACATAGTTGACGAGAAGAATCTAGATAATTCTCCTGTGTGAGGCAGTGGGAAAGAAGATCTGTAGAGTGGACGTGCCTGTGGACGAGCACAGGTGAAGGTGTGAAGATTTGGTTCTTCTGTGTAATACAGTGAACCAGATGTGCCCATAGTGGATGAGCACTAGTGGGTGTATGATATCCTTTGCTATATATTGTTCAAAAGTCAGACCTGCCTGTAACCCTAATTGTTATGTAAAGGGTATAGGTCGCCCCCACCTTAATGTGATTAATAATAAATGTAAAAGATAATTAATCTGGTCAATAATAATAATAATAATAATAATAATAATAATGTGACTTAGAGAGGTCAGCCCTGTTGTGCCAATAGACACTTCTGTTGATAGGACAAGTCTAATATAAGTAAAGGATGCTTCCCCATTGTGGAATCATATCTTTCATGTGAGTTTGGAAATTTCAGCAAGTACACCTTCTTGGGAAAAGTCCACACCTCTCTTGGGCACTAGTCTTCTAGGGTTTGAGCACCCTATTGTGTGCTAGGTTTTCTTGGTGCTGAAGGTATTTATCTTGAAGAATATAACAAAGGATTTGGCTGGGTTTTCTTCCATTGTTGAGAAGGGTTTCCCAGGATACTTCTTGTGTTCTTGTGCATGGTGCTTCTTCTTGTGATATTGGTTGCTGCAACATTAATGGTTATGGTTAAATTCTAAAATGAAATGAACTTCATGCTTAACCTTTATTATTGAAAAATCAACAAAAATAAGGGTGCAACCCCTTATCTTCGGGCTCCTTGTCACCTGCGCACACCCATGTGGCCCTGGTCTGGCACTGACTTGTTGGCCCCCTCTCTAAACCTGGCTCCTAGTCGTATGTTGTGGCCATGTGGCCTCATGATAAGTCTCCATGCACTCACATCGGTATATCCCTAGGTCGTTAGCTCTTGGTTATGTGTCCTAGTCGACATGCTAGCCCGATCGACCGAGCTCTAACCCCCACATATCTGTGCCAACAATTATATCAACGGTCATATGAGTAGAGGTCGTATGGTGTTACTGAACTGGGGGCTATGCCCATAACAACTCCGTGCCAAACAAAAAAGGGTCTAGAAATGTGGTGAGGGTCATATGGTAGCATCGGGGGCTGGGGCTAGGCCCCAACCCTTTAATCTGCCCAATGAACAACTATTGCAATTCAAATATATTGTTAGACATATAGTGTTAAGTCATACCGTGGGCAGGCTGGTAGCTCGACCCTACAAAGTCTTTCACTACCTGGACAGGAGGTCACGAGTTCGATTCCGCATGAGTCCACACAATTTTTCAAACCATCGACCGATAGAGGGGTGTCATGTGGCAGCCCAAGACTGGGCCATGTGGCACCATACCACTTGCCCACTAATTTCCACATGTCAACAAATCATTCGCCCAAATAAATGCCACATGTCAAGCGCTGAATTAACCACCTGTCTGCCCAGTCAGTATGCCACTGTACTTGCCATGTCACTGTACAACCATACAACCTATACATTCAACTTCCACGTCAGCACTGTACGAACTGTACAGTCATCAAAATTTTGCTTGTTTGAAAAAATGAACAGATCACAATATCTTTCGTATATGACGTTCGTTTGAGCCCATTAAAGTTGCGTTGGGTTTGTATTGACGAGGTCTACGCACACGTCCGTTTTGAGGTGATTCTGAGCACTTTGATTTTTAGGTCTTTTTGGACCCATTTTGATTCCTGGATCCATTATGGATCATGCCTCCCCACTAAGACCTTTTGGTCCTCCAAAATGATACTAACCAGTCATCAAGTGCAGGATAGGCCACCCCACTTGTTCTCTGCCTTTAAACTCTGTCCTGTGCACCTGTCTCACCAAGATCAATTGTAAAACAACTGTGATAACTGACAACATATTGTTAGCCACTTGTACTCTATCACATCTTACCAAAACCACTATCATCCATGTTGACAACGTTACTAATGATAACATCAGAAATATGACTACAAATGAGCTAATATGTTTGTAATACTTGCACGACATTAGCTTATCTTGAAGCAAATATGATTGAACTTCCATTCTACAATCATCTCATGTTCTTGCTTAAGATCAATTGCTTGAATTGGGACAATTATAGGTGTGTTTATTGCATGATATTTCTTCCTTAATTGTTCCATTGTTTGAAGAGATTGATTTTCTTTTAAATGATGAGCATGTACAACATATTTCTTGCTTGCTTTGATTAAGTGATATTGATTATGTTCCCTGTAGAAGATTGATTTGTGATCATAAAAATAAGGATTGTCTAAGACCATTCCACATTCATTGAGTGGCACCACATCACATGTTACCTCATCCACAAACTTAGATGAAATTGCAAACTTTAATGTGTATTCCTTTGTTATGTGCAATTTATGGTTGTTGCTGATCCGTTTAACTGAGTAAGGCTTATGATGCATCTTAGTGTTTAATCCCAATTGTTTAACCACTTCCTCTAAAATCAAGTTAGATTGAGATCCACTATCTATCAATGTGTCGACCTTAGTATGCCTCATTATGACCCTTGAGTGAAACAATTTACTTATAGAATCAAATCCATCACCAGTTTTACATGTCAAACCAATCGCTGAAATTTTAGATTCATCACCTAAATCCGATCCCAAGTCTGTTGGTCATGTTTCTACTACAACTATTTGCCTCCCTTTCCTTTGTTTGAACCACTTCAGTCTCTTCTCATGATGCAATTTCCAACAATGGTCCTCATCATGTCCTTCTTTCTTGCAATGCTTGCAAGAGGGCTTCTCTTCCTTTCTTTCCACTGGATTTTCCTTCTTTCCATTCCACTTCCTTTTGTCCTCTTTTCTCGAAGATGATTCCCCTGATACACTAACTCATGTTTTCCCTGCCTCAATGTATGTTGCTTGAACATAAACCTCATCAATATTAGTAGGTCCAAACATAAATACAATGTTACAAATTTGTGTAGGTAAACCTCCTATATACTTCATAAGATTTTCTTGGGTATGTAATGGAATGTCTAACATCAATGCAATCTTACAAAAGTCATCTATGTATTCTTGCACTGTTTTTCCTTTTCTTATTTTAATACCTTTCCATTCAATCAAAGTATTCTCTTTATAACCCAAAGGATAAAATTTCTTTCTAAGTGCAGAAACAAAAACTTGCCATGATGGAAATACATTACCCACTTGTTGCGTGCCATTTTGCAACTTGCTTTTCCACCAGATGAGTGTTGTGCTTGCAAGACAAAGAAATGCCAACTTGATTTGAGTTGCCTCATCCTTGATTTGCTTCACACTACAATAAACCTCCATTTATATGACCCAATTATCAAGCCTTTTTTCATTGACTTCACCATCATACACAGGTAATTCAAACTCACATAAAGCTTAAGTATAGGCATATCATGTTTATGTTTATGGGAATGTTTTCTTGCAGTGGATTTGGAACTTGAACTTGAAGAAGAAGAAGTTGATGGAGAAGAAGGAGGTGAAGGAGGAGTTTGAGGAGGATCCTCTCCTTCTTCACTTTTGACCTTTGAAGATTCACCTAGAATTGGTCTCTTCCGCTCCAAGTAATCCTCATATAGAACCTTCAATATCTCCGACATGGCGAAGAAAGTATTTCGAAACTCTTTCTCATCATGAGAAAGTCCCTCTTCCGATGCCATCTCCTCACTTTGAGAAGTTCTCTTTCTTAATCCAATCTTAGGATTCTCTTCAACAATATCGCCTTCACCATGATTCAACCTTTCCCTGGTAATCATGCAAACTCAAAAACCAACCATCGACTCGCTCTGATACCACTTGATCAAAAAAGATCTTTTAAAGACTATGGTTGAGTTTTAAAACATGAGTTCATTAACCATTTAGGAAACTGATGAAAGAGGAAGAATTAATGATGAAACATGACATCCATAATAACATATACATATATGGAAATAATCATAAAGAAACAACAAACCATAAACAACAAAGTTGATAATGAAGTTCGATAATCTCGTCTACGTCTCCGAGCCTTTGTCTCAGTGGGCGAGGCTTTCTTATTTCTGTTCAAAGCTTCAAATGTACATCATAAAAGTGCCAAATGGATTACAAGCCGATCTGGTTGTGTTATTCTATATCTTAAGAACCCATCAAAATTGACAGCACTGAAAACAGATGAATGAAGCTCCCATAAATGGCCTAAAAAGATGCTCTCCTCAATGGCCTCCCTGCATAAAAATGGCTTTGGATTTTCAATTCTTCATAATATCCCTATTCTGAAACTCCTCCCAAGGTGTTACATATTATTTTCGTCATCCCTATGATCGTTAATGATGTAAACCTATCTATTGTCTTTAGAGGGGTCACAGTGGCCTGAATTCCTAAAGAGAGAAGGAAGAAGAACTTTTCCTGAGAAAAGAAGTTGCTTTTTTCTATGTAAAAACCTTATAAAAATAAATGTACGCAGGTTGCTATATAGGCAGAGTGCGGGAATGGCAAATTCCCGCAGGTTGCTATATAGCCAGGGTGCGGACTTCCCGCAGGTTGCTATATAGCTAGGGTGCGGAAATTCCAGCATGTGGGAAAAACGTACGGTTTCTCGAATTTTCTAGAAGGAGAAGCTTCTTGGGTGAGGTGGCATCCGAACGGTTTGGATCTTACTCGCTTTCATGATTTAGTGGGATCATCCTAACCTC
>ML845775.1:33669-46764 GCA_009831015.1 Picea engelmannii | reverse complement strand
ACTTATTTTCATGAAAAATTGGGGCTTAAGCCTCTCTTTTTCCACTTGTCTCTACGCATATGCGAGCTACCTTAAGGCAACCTGCGAATATCTGCAGTTGGTGGAAACACCAATCGTGGATATCCCCGCCTATTCTAACTGGAGGCCACAAATTCCTAGAGATGTTTTTGAAAAAGTAATACTAACTCAAATTTGTCTTGGAAATTGGGCAGGATTTTTGTTCACTAGAGGGAACGTGAAAACAAATAGGTGGACCAAGAATTATTCAATGATGATGATGCCAAACAAGCTCTATGTGCATGTGGCATGTACAAATGTTTTCAAATTGGTGGCATGAGACCCCGAAGGAGATTTTTGAATCTCTTGATTGACTTCTGGTACCCTGATGACAAGGCATTTATTCTCACTGGGAAATCACTTAATATCACCATGGAATACGTTTACTTCATTACAGGTTTGTCCAGGAGAGGGGAAGTATCAAACTTCCAAACTCATGGATGAGGTGGGAGAAGTTTCAATGACTACATAAACAAATATTGTGATGCCTACACTCAGAAAAGTGGATCTCAAGTTCCTATCAAACAAATAACCAATTTGAGTCTCCAAGTTATCCTCTATACTATGGTTTAGATCATGGGATCCAACTCTTTTCACTTGGCATTGCAGGAAAAAATGTAGCATGGGGTTGAATGCTTAAGACCCACTATGTATGATTGGAGTACAACAATGCTCAACTGCATGAAATCACAACTCACCAATTGCAAGCTTAGTAAGGCCAAGAAATTTTTCTTCGACAACATCCTATGCACTTTCTTCTTTGAGTGGATTCCTATGATGAGCTCGATGATATACATACGAAGACACTTGCAACCATGGAAAACAATGGTTCGATGGATTGAGTTGATATCTTGACTAGGAGGTGGAAAAATGTACAATCCATGTTACTATGACTTCTTTAGCTGGTGGGAGCGATAGACTCCATTTATCAAGAAATACCCCTATGACAGGATCGACTTCATCGACGATCCATATGTCATCATCACTCCTGAGGTCGAGCCACATGACATAGGTAAATTATTTTTGTGTTATTTAATTTTTAGTTTTTGAATATATATATATATATATATATATATATATATATAAACACAACAAATTCTATCTTTTTGTACGATCCAAAATACTGACAACTACTTTACTTTTTATCTAGATAGAGCATTTGTAAGGCTGGATAATATCCCACGACATAGCCGACGAGGCAGAGAGGAGGTATGCCCCAATGATGATGCAACTAGGACCTTGTGTAGTGTGGGAAGGAACTTTGAGGGCCTCACTCACAATGTTCCCATGGCTACTATTAATGACCTTTCCATAGGCATGCATCCTCAGGTCGTGGGGGTACATAGGCCATGGGTCTGATTGTTTCGACATTTGGAAAATGCAGTCGTTTTCTATGATAGAGTTTACCGAGCTCAGGCCTAGATATATTATGTTCTCATAGCATGATTTTTGTACTTATATGGAATTATATGACATTCAAGGGCTACGGGCCCCACATTTTGTACTCATGGATCCCATTTTGATATATAAATATGTATTTTTTTTTGTGTGTGATGTACATTTTTTATGTTTTACCTGCAAATGCAAATATTTACATGCAAATGTATGTGCTTACATTACTGGTGATGTAAATGCCAATCTAAAATATAATTAATGTAGGCATCAACTAGTTCATTGACTCTCCTAGGAACATGCTCATAAGTAATAACATCAAATGAATGTTCCAAAATACGTACCCTAAGTAAAAGTCATAACAACACTGAATCACATAATTGATACAGACCATTCAACTGCGATACCACCAAATGCGAGCCCAAGAAGACTTAAAGGCGACTAATTCCATGTGACAATGTTATTAGAGACCTAACCTCCCTAACCCCTCATGTAGGTAGAATAATATATTTTCCATGTAATAAGGGTCAATATTAATAAGGCCTAGTAATAAGGAAGAATAAGTCAAATGTAAGAAGACTTAATAGAAGGTTCCTCTTCTAGAAGATCTTCCTCTAGATTGTTGTTTTGGTAGATAGATTTAGTATAAATAAGAGTCGAGGGCATGATAAATTTTGTCTTAGAGATTATTGTAAAAGAGATCTGCTCGGTTAGAGGTTTTCCCCTCGAAGAGGCAAGTGAACATTGCTATATTTAATAAAGGTGCTCTTTCTGGTGTTATTCTGGTATTGTTCTAGCTATAATATTGTTGTTCCATTACTGCTTGTTAAATATTTCTGTTCAACATATTATTATTCATCTGATATATTACAAGTGGTATCATAGCACTTTCCTCGAAAAAAAATTGTGGGTTATATTTTTTAGGGTAGAGATGTATTCCGACATCTTAAATCTACATAGATATGTTGTTCAAAGAATAAATTTATGGTCGGGGAAGAATACATGCATGAACTACAAGTCGTACTTAAGTGTACATTGTTGGCCACTCTTGTAACCCTTGTTGGTACCCCTTGGAGTGGTATCACATCAGAAAACACCTGTATAGGGATCAGACTAGATATCCTAAAGCCCTCCATAGATAAACCAATTGACCTCCTGAATGCTATAGTGCCACCGAGAACAACACTCAGGAAGATATTCTCTAGTACCTAGGTAGTTGGGTAGTATGGCTAAGGGCACAGTTTAGCCTCCTTAGTTGGTGCCCTGATATATTGGGCTGACTACTACTGTTGGACCCTACACATATATCAGAGATCTATAACACAAGGAAAACCATTTTCTTTAGAAACCTTGAATACCCTAACCCTTGGGATGGAAACATAAACAAAATAGACAAGATATATTTCTGTGCAACTGTGCCTCTTGCATTCTGGTTGCAAAATTACTGGACATTTCTTCTTGTTAAGAATTTGGGAATTTCAACACTGCAATATTCTTCAGATAGGAGTATAACTCTGCAGGAGTAGAAAAAAAAATTGGATCCTTCTGGCACCATTATTTGAGCCCTATCCCATTGAATTCCTCTCTTTTCCTTGATTGTAGTCATATCTATCATTTTCCAACAAATGTTTTCTTCATGTGGACCCGAACTCCTTTCGAACCCCTTATTTGGACCTTACCCCATTGGGTTCCCCTCATTGCCCCGATCATCAAGATACCCTTCACCCATAAGCCCTTTTATGTGTGGTGCCACCCGTCCCTTTCCATTTCTCCCTTTCATGATGGACCACACCCGTAGCCAAGACTTGGAAGCCCGCTTCAATTCCTTGTCCTCTGCTTTCATAGAGACCCAACAAGAAGTATGAAAACTCAATTCCAATATTGCCACCATCAATAAAAACATGCATTCCTCCATAGACACAAAAATGGAAACTATCAAACATGACCTCTCTACCCAGCTTGCATCCTTCACTGACATGATCTGTGCCAAGCTGAATATCCTTGCAGACCTTTCCTCCTTTGACCCACCTTTTCACCCCAAATGTGAAACTTCCTCCAATTCCTAGACTTTTTATCCCCATCATTTTCAGCGTGACGCCTTCCGTGTGTGGATGTGAACAAATTTGATCTCTCGGATCCCATCGACTGGGTAACTCAAATGAAACATTATTTCTCTTTGTACGACATTATAGATGAGTTGGCCAAAGTCGAGTATGGTTTTGTCCATCTATATCAAGAATGCTGACAATGGTGGTAATGGAGAAAAAATGCTTGCCAAGGGTATGTGGCTTGGTCACAATTTTTTGCAGAGCTTTATGAACCTTTGAAACTAACACCAACCATTTAGGTCGTTTGATAAATTTGAAACAATCTGGCATGATGGAAGACTTTATAACTGCTTTTGAGTGATTGGCTTTGCACACAAAGGGCATGTCTAATGATTTTTTCGATAATTCTTTATCAGTGGCCTCAAGGATGAGATCCGTGCCCATGTCCTCATTTTTCACTCTCAAATTTGGGAGGAAGTGATGCAGACCCCCAACCCTCGGGCCGAGATCCGCTTAGGATCGATCTTCTTCAAATCCACAGAACTGAAATAGTTCTTTCACGCCCTCACTGGAACCCCACGAATTCGATCCATAGGTCCTTCCACTAAAACCCCACTTGCACGACGTGCACCAGGCATGAGTCTTCACCTCCTTCTCACTTAACCTGAAATAGAGTTCTCCCTGAACCCAACGGTCCTAGCTATATCAGGATTTTGGTAACCCAGAGTTTGAAATGCAGTGACCCAAACCACTGCCTCGTCTACCTTTCGAACCCCAGAAAGACGAAATGACAAAATTCCACTCCAAAGACATGCCGCGTGTCGTGACTTCGGGGTTTTCAGTGCAAAGTTCCCTAGCTCCTTGTCATCGGGATTGCTAAAATTTTGAATCTTGAAATGCCGAAATGCTAAAAGACACTCAACCTTAACCTTCTCACAGATCTGTGAGATCCAAAGGTCCACGGTATTTTCGACACTTCTCCATGAAGCGTCTCCACCGTCTATTTCATCTCTTCTCCTGCACGACCTCCCAGAGGTTAAAATCCATGCGCCTTCCTCCGGATCCGACGACTATCGATCCTTTGCACTAGATCTGACGGCCCAGATCTGTTTCTCTTCCTTGTGCTCTCTCCTCCTGTTGTCTGGACGTGAAACTCGACGGTCCATATCTCGCCTCTCCAGCTGATCTAACGATAGCTGTGCTCTACCTTGAGCATGACCTTCTTCCTTTCCCTTGGAATATTTTCTGAAGTTTCAAAGGCCTCAACCTTTTCTTCCTCTGCGAACTCAATTCCCTTGGATATCGCCTGCATTCTAGGAACACTATCCTTCTTGAGATTTTTTCACTCTGAAACCTCAAAAGGTTTCACGACCTCTGCACTCCTTGCAGGGTCCCTGCACACAACTGTGTTATCCATCCTGAGCTTTATTTACCCGAGCCTCTAGGGGACTCTCCCTTCTGTTTCCTCAAAGGGAAATCTAGTGTCCTCCTGACGACCTTCGCCTCAAGCCCTCCTTGCTGAGCTTAGCAGAGTATTCAGTAACTCTGTAAGTATCTCTCCTTGACACTTATCTTATCTTAGAACTCGAAAGAGAGTTCTTCTTGGTGCACTCTATGCAACTGCTCAATGTCCTCCTGGCGGAGTTTCCACAAAACCCTCAGTGATTCTGTTATCTTTATACCTTCCTCTGCACAGACTTACCTCCAAGGTGTTCAAAAACCTTGAGGTTTCTCCCTGGGTCTAATACTTCCTCTAGTGTGCCCTCCTGGCACAACTCTGTCCAAATTACACAGAATTCAGAAGTGCATTCTATGCACTGGATCAATGCATCATGTGCATTTTCTCAATGCCCTCTTGACAGATCCTTTACAAAATTCACAACAATTCTGCTTCTCCTCTCTGTGCTCTCCTCTGCACTATTTCTCCTTCAAGGTGTTCAACAACCTTGAGGCTTCCTCCTTGAGTCAATGATTTCAGCTGGTGTGTCCTTCTGGCATGTCTCTATCTGAAATCTACAGAATTCAAAAGTGCACTCCTTGCACTAGCTTGTAGAGACCGCAGTAGTCTATCATGCACTCTTGCATGAAGCCACAAAGAACCCAAACCTGGAAATAAAAGGACTCAACAGACAATGACTCCTGTCTGTAACCTGCAAATGCGTAAAAACATACATCTACATCATATCATAAACACATAAAGACATTCATCCATAAACTCACAAACATGTGAACAACAACATGCAGGAAAAACTGCTATGATTGTATTAATATGAAATGCCTCTTTACAATGTGAGCTCGGACTACAACAGAGTCACAACTTCCTCTCTTCTCCCTATTCTTTCTGTTCTTCTCTCCTTCTCTACTGACTAATCTAGATACAAAGAAGATATTTTTACAAAACGGGGCTCCTTGAGTGCTTCCCTCCATCTCACCAACTCTCATTAATTTTCATTCAATTACATTGAATGGTTGTCTAGTCCGAATCGGAACTAGATCTCATCCTTACAACCATTTAAGCCAACCTTTACCTAAATCTTGCGCACATGCATGGATTTTGGCTCTACCAGCCTTACAACATTTAATACAATTTCAAAATTTGAAAAACAAGAGGAATGCGCCTCTCTCCTTCCATTGAATGCTCGCTTTGATGTGCTGGCTAGTTGGCTCGTAGTTGGCTTGGAGCGATGCTTCTGCATCAGGAAGCCACTAAAATATGTAAGAAAGAACAACAAGTTATCTCTTCTCAAACCATAAAACCCTCCTTCATTCCTCACCCTAAACTAGTCACTCCCCCTCCTCCTTCCACTCCACTCAAGATCTAGAAATTGACCCAGGAAGAAATGGTTGAACACCAACTCAAGGGACTTTGTTACAATTGTGATGAAAAATGTTTTCCTGGGCACAAGTGTAAGGAAAACAATATTTTTATGGCCATATCTGAGGATGTTTCTGAAGAGGATGTCGAGGCTCCCCCTGTGGCCAAGTCACCTGAACCCATTGACATGACTCAACCTTTCGACCCTCCAGAAGTTGAACCGGTCATTTCCCTGAATGCTCTCACTTGCTTCTCTACTCTCCAAACCCTCAAGCTAATTGGTTACATTAAGCATCGAAAGGTCAACATCCTAGTCGACAATGGAAGCACCATAATTTTATTCATTGCCACATTTCCCAAGAAACTAATTTCTATTTCCGAGAATTCAACAAATTTCAAATCATGATTTCCAATGGTGGGTCCATGAAATGTGGGGGGCGTTGTAAAAATGTGCATCTCCAAATTGGTTAGTACCACATGAAATCTCATATGTTTTCTATCGACATGGGTGGTTGTGATATTGTATTGGGTGTCGAATGGCTAAGGACTTTGGGTCCTGTTCTCATGGATTTTAAGGAATTAATCATGCAATTCAAATAGGAGGGCCAACCGTATAAGTTCCAAGGCATCACAACAGGTTCCCCTAAGATCGTCGGTTCCCATCACATGGAAAAACTCCTCAAAAAATTTCATTCCATCATTATTTCACAACTCCATTCCAATCACGCCATTGAGACATCATCTGTGCCTCCTGGAATCCAATTCATCCTCTCCAAACATCAAACTATTTTTTCCACTCCCCATAGAATTTCTCCTTCCTATGATTTTCATGATAATTCCATTCCCCTTGTCCCTGGTAGCCTTCCTCCCATTTTTCATCCCTATCGTCATCCCTTTTCCCATAAAAATGAAATTGAGAAAATTGTTCAAAAATTGCTTGTCACAAGCGTTATCCGTTCTAGTACTAGCCCCTATTCTTCTCCTGTGGTCATGGTACTTAAGAAATAAGTCTCTCGGTGCATGTTTCCTCACTTTCACACTCTCAACAAACTCACCATCAAAGAAAAATTTTCCATTCCTGTCATTGATGATCTCTTGGACGAATTAAGTGGTGCCCAATTCTTCAATAAACTTGATCTTCGTTCTGGATATGACTAGATACGTATGAAAGAATATGACATCCCTAAGAATGCATTTAGAACTCATGAGGGACACTATGAGTTCTTGGTCATGCCCTTTGTCTTTTGTAATACTCCCTCCACTTTCCAAATCCTCATGAATCATGTCTTTCGTTCTTTTCTCCGTCATTTTGTCTTATTTTTCTTTGATGATATTCTCATCTATAGTAAAACCTAGACAACATGTCTTTCTCATGTGGATTGAGTTCTTCATCTATACTCTCAGCACCAACTTTTCCTCAGACAATCTAAATGTTCTTTTGGAGCCTAGAAAGTTGAGTACTTGGGTCATATTGTTGGCAAGGTAGGTGTCAAGGTGGATCCTAAGAAGATTGAAGCTACGAAGGATTGGCCTTATCCAAAGACTCTCAAAAGCTTGTGTGGTTTTCTAGGATTAACATGCTATTATCACATGTTTTTTAAGAATTATGGAAAGATTTGCGGTGCCTCCCACTACTGTCCTTAAAAAGAATTCTTTCACTTGGACTCCCGCAACTGATCAGGCCTTTCAAGCCTTGAAAGAAACTATGTGCACAACTCCTGTCCTGGACCTTCCTGACTTCACAAAGAACTTTGTCTTGGAATGTGATGCTTCTAGGAGAGGAATTGTGTAACACCCTATTTCCCCTAGTTTTATAAAAATAACTGGACTGGCCAAGAACTATGGCAAACTCATAAATGTAAATATGTGATGTAAATGGACCTTGAGGAAAAGGTCAATGAATGTGAATAACATTATGAATTTTATTGCAGGACTACTGAGAGAGGATGTGCAAAAAAAGAGACCATGATGGCGGTGGAAGGAACCTGGAAAGGTGGCGTTAACTTCCATCGAGAATTAATACCATATTTGGACTCCATTGGCCCGGAGAACCAAAAGCGGCTCGCTGGCCCTGAATTAAATGTCTCGCAAGTTAGTAGGTAGATGGTTTAATGAGGGATGGGAGGTGAACCGCCCATCCGTAGAGCCGTCAGGCCTGACCAGCGTGAGGGTAATCATGCCACACACAACCTCGCAAGAGGGTAAGGCGTGGGGTAGAAGCGATTAGGGGCAGACGTGAGGGGAAAAATCTGGAAACACGGAGAGTGAGTGATATCAGAGAGGAAGGATTGCAACCTTCGCTCCTGGTCACTGGCAAACGGAGATGCAGTCTCACAACATCGTGGTCTCAGCTCGGGGGTGGCTAGTGGTAAATCTGCTGGGAGTCGCTAAGCTTACGGTTGGGTGGAAACGAGAACCCCTCTCAGCAGTTTCTTAATCTTGGTGTTATTTCTGATAAGTGTTTTGCCTCTGGCATCTGGAATTATATGTATTCTGGTAATTATGATCATAAGCTGTGAAACTGTGAATGTTTTCATTATAAGAAGGTCTGTGTGGTATTTTGATCAGTACTAGTAGTTGTAGATGCTTATAACAGAAAAACCACGCATGGCTTATGTTGATAAATGAATCTAATTATGCATACGTTGAACCAAGTTAGACTTCCAGTCTGTTCTCGGGAATTTGTTTCCCCTTATCTGTCTCTAGGAATGCCCCGGAATAGACCTTTTCCGAACAGATTCCCTCCTTGGAAAGGTTTACCAAGAACCTAGAAAAAGGACTTGAATGTGAAAGTCTTAACAACCTTGTGCGAAGAGGAATGACCCTCTTAAAATCCTGAAGTAGCAGCGTAGGGATAAGTATTGATCAACGGATGAGAACCTGTCGGGAGATCTACGGTCATTCACGACCGTTAAAATCGAAGGAATAAACGAGGGCGTTAATTGACTTAACCCTTTTTCCTCTATCTTCGTGAATAGAGAGGAGATTGGAATCGTAGACCCCCAGGGTCCATGAGAACATATGGACCGTTGGTTTTTCCACGTCCAAGGAGTAGTGGGAAAGGGCGCGGCATCGGGACCGATCTGAACCGTCAGATATTAGCTAGAAAACCCGACAGTCGTTAGATCTATAGGGATATAGATGAGGGTTAAGCCCTCGTGAATAGGGGCAAAAGAATCTAAACCATCCATCCGAGGAGGACAGGTGGCAGAGATCCAGGGATCTTGCAAACTCGGAGGTTCGCAAGGTAAGATCCCAAATGTTGGATGTTCCAAGTCGCGAGTGGTGAAGCCACGAGAGGATCAGGATCGCCCATCTGAGGAGAACAGGTGGTAGAGATCCAAGGATCTCGCGAAC
Organism: Picea engelmannii; assembly: GCA_009831015.1. Taxonomy (NCBI): domain Eukaryota; kingdom Viridiplantae; phylum Streptophyta; class Pinopsida; order Pinales; family Pinaceae; genus Picea; species Picea engelmannii. The sequence goes on along the minus strand of ML845775.1, from coordinate 37,095 downwards.
TCGGAGGTTCGCAAGGTAAGAGCCCAAAGGTTGGATGCTCCAAGTTGCGAGTAGCGAAGTGTCGAGAGTCAAGCATGAGAGAACACATGGAAAAACTTCAAGGTAGGGCCTGCGTGATTTACGAGTGGACATGCATCACCTAGAGTAGGGAGTCAAGGCTCCATTGACTTCTCGTGTCTCGAGGATTCGCGGGAGAAGGGCATGAGAGCTCAACACTTGGACTTACGAAGTCGCGAGTAGTGAGAACACGAGAGGGAAAATTAAATATCGCTTCTTGAGGGTTCATGAAGGGAAGGTGCCAAGACTCGATGCTACAACTTGCGAAGGGGTGAGTTGCGAGCAATGCGAAGGGACGATCAACTTTTGTTGACTTTCAAGTCTCGGAGGATCACATAAGGGAGGAATGAGAATTCAAATGTTGAACTCAAAAAGCAACGAATAGTGAGAGGAACTAGAGTTTAGCCACAGAGGACGCTGACATAAGGAAGCTATACCCATTTCTTGATCTCGGGTATCAATGATTTGTGAAGAAAATTCGAGGGTCTTCGACTCACGACTCGTGAGGTCGCGAGTTGTGAAAGGCGTCTGCATTTAGGCGCGTATGTGGTCCTATCGAACTAGGGACTAAAGAAAGGGAGCTAGTGCTTTGTCGTTAAGCGGCGGGTAGATCTGGACGGCCAAAATCTACGTGCCCAGATCTACGACCAGGGTTTCATTCCGAAGCCCCCTTGCCATTCTACCTTCAAGATTGGACTCAATTGTATCGTTGAGTCGCGAAACACGAAAAGGCGCCTGGTTTGTTTGGCTTGTGGTCCTAACCCGCGATCATAGGGAGGTGAACAGGGAAGAGCTAGCCTGCACTAGACCCCTGTAGGACTTCGAGGATTCTGTCCCTTGAGGAAAAATGAAAACTTTTATTACGTTGTGGTGGGTATATGACAAATTGGTATCAGAGCATGGTTACAACACTCGGCCTGATTGGGCTCATGAACGAGTTGCGCATAAGATCCATTCGAAGCACACCTACGAGGAGTAACCCCCTAACTTAACTCTCTTGTCCAGGATTAAAAACTTGAAAAATGAGAACCCGACTGTGTATGCATGTGAAAGAGTTATAAATTATGCGCAAATTATAAAAATGTATTTAACTCTTGACTAATAACCGACGTTTGTATTTTCACTTAAGCGGATGATCAATCGCAGGAATCTATAGACATAGAGTATGGTGACTCACCAAGAGGTGGGAGAAGGCTCCCACAACAGAGACAAAGAGTCTGACAAAAGAAGACCAATAGGAACCCCTCTAGACCTAGACGAGACTGTGAGGAGTCTCATGGTTGAATTGCAATGCTGCAAGGCCGACAATGAAAGGATGATGAAAGAACAAGAAAAACAAACCGAAATTAATGCAGTTTTACTGCAGAGCTTATCCGAACTACAACGTCAAATGCAACATGAACCTGAGATGTAGAATCATGGTCATATCAGTGGCCATACTGAGAGAAGCACATCAAGAAAGGTCCACCCCAGAGGTAAAGGACCAGTGCCAGACGATTCCACTGAGAAGGAAGCTGGTGATTCAGAAGACTCTTCCAATAGGAGGACCAGTTTCTATTCTTGAAGAAAACAAAAGAAGAAAAAGACTTCCAAGGGTCATAAATTTGAGGAATTTAGAAAGTCCAAACCTCCCTCCTTCGACGGTGAGATAAAGAAGGGAGAGGAAGCCGAGGCCTGGCTACTTGGACTGAAGAAATATTTCAGAGTCCATGATTTTTCAGAGAATTTGAAGGCCCGAGTGGCCACTTTCAATCTGAATAGAAAGGCTTCCATCTGGTGGGAAGATCTTAAGAATATGAAAGGGGTCCGTGAGGAGGACCTGTCTTGGAAACAGTTTGAAAATTACTTCTGGAAGAAGTATTTGTCGGAAAGATATTTCGACGAGAAGGCTAAAGAGTTTTATGAACTCAAACCGGGGCAACTCACTATAGAGGAATATGTCAATAAATTCCTTGACTTATTGAGATATGTACCCTACATCAAAGCAGAGAAGGTGAAGGCGCAACGCTTTATCAGTGGGCTATTAAAGGAATACCGAAACCGAATCGAATTCGATGAGCCAAAGACCTTAGAAGACACTATTCGAAAAGAAACATATTGTCATGAACAATATGGACATCGGGCAGAGTCTCATGAAAACTAGAAACATAAGAGTGGTTCGAGATTTCAGAAAAAGGGGATCAAATCCTCGGGATTTAAAAACTACAAGAAGAAACCTATAATGAACTATCCAGCCCAGAGTGTACTCCAACAAAACTTTCCATCATCACACGGAAATAAAACTTCTGGACCTATACCAGTGATGACTGATAACCCAAAGAGAGAACCTCTGAAATGTTGGGGTTGCAGAGAAGAGCATCTCCTGAGAGACTGTCCACACTGACAACAAAATAGTGGAAAATTTATAACATTTAGGAATCTACCACAGTCAATGATGTGGCAAGGAGTGTGCCGCAGTTCTATGCAGCCTTGGATAATAACCAAGCTGACCACCAAGCTTCAGTGGTGGAAATAGAAGGTATTATTTTCAACCATCTGGTGTTTGTTTTGATTGACCCTGGTTCAAATTTGAGTTATATAGCCCCTAGAGATGTTGATAAGTGTAAACTACAGCCACAGAAGAAAACCAAGACATGGCTGGTACAGTTAGCCACTGGCACCAAAAGAAAGGTAGTAGAGGTCATACCAGCCTGCCAATTAATGTTGGGTGAATTCCCCACCCAAGCAACCCTTAATGTATTACCCCTGGGATCATACGATCTGTTGATTGGTATGGACTGGCTGGCTGCCCACAAAGCCAGGCTGGACTGTTACCATAAAACCTTAGAATGTGTGAGCAGAGAAGGAAAAAGGATAACCCTTCAAGGGATCCGAAAACCGGTCTCAGTGAGACAAATATCAGCCTTGCAAATGAGAAAGTACTGCTGAAAGGGATGTCCCCTATATGCGATACAGGTGTTGAAAACAATAGAAGGTGCTAAACCAAGCCCTGACGATCACCCTATCTTGAGAGAATACAGAGATGTGTTTCCGGAAGAGGTACCGTGTCTACCTCCGAGAAGAGATATTGACTTCTCAATAGAGCTCGCACCAGGAGCGGTGCCAGTGTCTAGGACACCCTATCGAATGAGCACACCTGAGTTAGTGGAACTCAAATTGCAATTGAAAGAAATGATGGATAAGGGTTATATTCAACCCAACGTGTCCCCATGGGGAGTACCAGTCCTGTTTGTGAAAAAGAAGGATGGCACCCTTAGATTGTGTATAGATTATAGACAACTCAATAAAGTAACCATAAAGAACAAGTACCCCTTGCCCAGGATCGATGATCTATTCGATCAGTTGGGAGGTGTGTCTATTTTCTCAAAG
>ML845774.1:17544-36346 GCA_009831015.1 Picea engelmannii | reverse complement strand
TTTTGAGTTGTTTTGCATATTTTTCTTTTGAAGATCCTTTCTTAATGTGACAATCTCTGCTTCCAAATTTTCAATGATCCTGTCTCTTTCTTCTAGTTGTTATTTGAGTGCTTCTTCAATTATTTTATCTTCTTTAATTTGAACCTTCAAATTTGTGATCATTTGATCGAATTCCTGAGTGTCTTCTTTCTTGTCTAGTTCTGCTTGTAGGTTCTTGTTTTTCCTCTTTTCTCTTCTGATAACTTCTATGGCACTCAACAATTCCTCTCGGTAGTCAACTTATGCCTCTTCAATTTCTTCTTCGACTTCTTCATATTCTTCTTTGGAGTCTTCTTTATCATAATCTTCTATTGCCATGAATAGAACTCTTTTCGTCTAACTATCACTAACTTCATCTTCATATGATGATGAGATGTATTCTTTGGTGCATAAGCTTTTCTTGAAAACTTTCTTTGTGGTTCTTTTTCCTTTATATGTTTGTTTGACTTCATCATTTCAATTTTTCTTATGAGGTCATTTGTTAGCAAAATGACCAATACCATCACAATTAAAACAAATTAAAGGAATCTTACCTCTATACATGTCGTCGGTTCCCTTGTTCAGTCGTTTGACAAAGTTGGTCACTTCTTCATCATCTTCTAAGACGTCACTATTTATGCTATGTTCTTTTTATTTTTTATTTTTCTTTTTCTTTGATCTTTTGGATGCTTTGAAGGTTGCTTCTTTTACAACTGGATTTTCCTTTTCAGTTCTCATTTCATATGCTTTGAAGATTCCATGTAGTTCGTCCATTCTTATTGAGTTTAGATCTTCTCTTTCTTCTAGTGTTGATATCTTAGGGTCAAATCTCATAGGAAGATATCATAGTACCTTTTGAACAATTACAGATTCGTTGATTTCTTCTTCCAATCCCATGATTGCATTTATTGTTTCATCGAATCATAAGAAGTAAGCTACAATATTCTCTTATTCCTTCACCTTTAGTTGTTCGAACTGACCTCTGTAAGTTTTAAGCTTTGCTTCTTTGGCTTTTAAATCTCCTTCATAAATATTTCGAAGTTTGTCCCAAATCTCTTTAGTGGATTTACAGTGTGCAACTTTGGTGAACATTGTTTCACCAAGACCATTCAAAAGTGCATTTGTGGCTTTGGAATTATTATGATTGAGTTTCATTGCTTTGTCATTTGTTGGCGAAACTGCTGGTACTGTGTATCCATCTACAATTGATTGCCAAATTTCAAATCCTTGTGTCTGTATATATGTATTCATCCTTTTGCTCCAAAATGCATACTTCTGTCCATCAAACTATGGTATTCCAATTTTATACAAGTTGTTTCTCTCCATGATCTACCTTTCAATGGTTAAACTGATTTCTGAAGGAACCTGCTCTGATATCAATTGTTGGATTACTGAGAGGGGGGGTGAATCATTAATAGAGAAATTTAATCTTTTTTAACCATATAATCTAAGTGTTATATCAATATATCATTATCATCCAATAATTGCAGAGTAAATAAGCAATGAATAAATGAAAAATCATACACATACACAATAAACCAGTGTTTTACGTGCAAACCCAAAGCGAGAGAAAACCACAGAATATTTTTTCTTATATGTATTGAAGAATTACATTCATTGGAAGAACCAATTTCCTTTGTTTTCCAGCTGCAACTAGAAGGATGCTCCAACCCCCTAGTTTCTCAGGTTACAACCTGAGGGAATCTCCAAATCCCCAATTCTCTGGCTACAACCAGAAGGAGGCTACAACCCCCTATGTTCTCCGATTACAACTGGAATGTGGCTACAACCACCTTTCCTTGCCTTGTCCAACCACCCTAAAATATAAGTAGAATGATGAAACCACTGTCAGACTATCACTGTGAGATATACCAATGTACAACTGTATCAACCTGTACCACTGACCTGCATCCAACATGTACAACTTCCCTATAATCAATATGTACCTGAATTGAACATGTATCAACAAAAATACAACAGGTATGTGACATGTAGTGCTGCAACATGCGTATGTAAGCGCCCTATTTGTTATGCAGATCACGTATGTACACGACCAAACTGTTATGCAACCTACATATGCCTTCAGAAAACTAGGTTTTCCTTTCTCTTGAAAACTTCTGACCCTCTGTAACTTCTTTCACATAGCTCTGTAACCTATCACTATATCCAGACTATATCGATACCCTGTTCTTGCATCCTCTTTACCCAAAATCTCTATATCTCTCTCTAGTCATGTGCCATATAAATATGTGTAATCATAAAAAAGTATAATATCCCTCACATGATCTATACTTAAAACCCTTTCTGATATTCAACCTCTCAATACATCAACCAATCAAGTTCTCAACCATATACCACAAAACCCTTAGTTATATGCCAAGAAATACAAGATGTGCCTCAACAAGAAGTATCAATGATAAATATACCAGTGTTGTATTTCTACAGTTATGACTTATATAGAAGTTCCCATGCAACCACTAGTCTCTATAGGGAGAATTATCAAATCTCCATACCCATTTCTCATGCATACATCAAAATCCAACTATTCATAGAAATAAGACATACCTTTTGAACCAATGGATAGATCTGATGTATCTGAGCAATGTAGACCTTCCTAGGAGATTTATCTCTAAATCTAGAACCTTTGCATCTTCATCTCTTCAATTTTCCATGGATTTACCAACATGTACGCACCCTAATACACTACCATCCCACGTACATACGCACCCTAATACATTGTCATCCCACGTACTGTATGCACCCTAATACACTGTCAGCCCACGTACGCCTCAGAAACTAGGGTTTTTTTGTATTCGATGTAATTCCAAAACTTTCGCCATCAATCCTTCGTACTACCTCAGACTTTTGCAACTTCATATGTATCAATGAGTACTTGCAATAAGCCTTACACAACAAAATATATTCAATATGTTCAAGTGTAATTAAATGAGAGAGCCTTGCCTCTTATTTATACTTTCATGTGGCATCACACTTTCCTTATTTTAGGGAGTTCTCCATTAACTTTATTATTTAAATAATTTCTTTTGCAAACACTTTGACTTTTTGGGCTTCTAGATGACTCATGAGGGTCCTCCAACTTCACATGGCCATAACTCTCTAACCGTGAGGATTTATGTGACGCTCCACATACCACCAGAAATGGCATGATTAGAAATATCCATCTAGTATAGTTTCACTGACAAATTCACTGACCTTCATCTCATTGTTCTACAACTAAGCATTGGTTCTCTACCCATACTTCTAGGATAACTCAATCCGCAAAGCGTCTTCCCGTGAGGGATTTCACCATAAGGAGACCACTTTGGAGTTCATACATTTGTACTTATTTTAACCATGACAAGACAATAATGAGTCATCTTTACATCAAACAAACTTGGGTCCATTGCCCAAACCTTTATGCTACCATACTTTCTTCAAGGGTTGACATCAATGAAAACCAACCTTAATCAAAATTAAAGCCATAAAGAAGAAAAAAGACAAGGATAACAACCTTTATGAATAAATAGAAAATTTCGTAAGAAGGTTCCAGAAGGGAACTCGAAGATACAAAGGTAAGTCTCCTCTCAAATGCTTTAACTATGGTAGAATAGGACATATTGTTGAAAACTGCTACTATAAAAAAAGAAGTCTCAAAAATAAAAAGAGATTCTAATCCAAGGCTGATAACATATCCTCTAATACATGTGGATATTAGTGGCCACCCACCTTTTCCAACTCGCTCAAAACAATTTTCTGGCAATTTTGACAATTTACTATTTTTAGCAGTTTTAACTTCCGGGGCCATTTTGAGGGCCTAAATGAAGGTTTTTTGGGATCGAGCTTATCAAAGATAAATGAAGGCATGATTGCTCCCCCAAAATGAATCTCCTCGAGGATACCTTTCCAACAAGATATAGTGCACCTAAAATGAAGATCACATGAAAACGTTACGACCATGGGAAGTTGATGTTCTGACTTACCCAAACGGGGCCCACATGAATTTTGGCGCTTCATATCCTAGGGTTAGGTTTTTGGATGTCTAGGGTTTTTGACATTCCTGTTTATTGTAAAAAGGCCTTCAAAACCTCATTGTAATCTAATTCTCACGAATGAGCGTAGTCATCACATCTCTTCTCAGAGACAAGTCGCCACCATTCCAGCAAGCTTGTTTTTCACTGCATTTTACAGTTTCAACTTATTTCTTTATTGAATAGAAAACCAGTTTTACTGTATCTCTGTTATTCTATGTTAAGCATTTTTTATAATCTGTATTCATTTCATTCTACTCATAAAATTTGGATCAGTGGTATCAGAGTGGTCTGCTCCTTATCATCTTAATGCATGTCCCCAACGAGGTCATGGTACAAATAATTGGGTCTCGAACTTGTTTCTCTTGAGGAGAAAATCTCTCACATGCCCAAGCGACCTCTCATGGAAGGAGAAAATAAATATGATGGGATGGGAGATCCTTTCAATATGTTGCTTGAGGAATCCCTCACACAACAGAGGAACAAGATGATGGATAGTTTCGCGTAAATCCTTTGGCGGCTACCAACAGGCGACGCATCTTCCTCGAGAGGAGGTGTCACCCCCTTCAAGGTACAAATCAGCTTTGATATTCCTATATTTGAAGGTCATATAGACGCAGATGTTGTAGACAAGTGGTTGAATCTACTAGAAGGGTATTTTTCTGTCCATAACTTTTCAAATAGAGAAAAGATTACTTTTTCACTCCTCAAAGTCATTCCCCATGTCAAATATTGGTGGGAAACTTTTTGTGATAAAAAGGAAACAGAGGAACTCTCATTATTTACAGTCGCGGCCACCTTGGAATTCTTCAGGGATTCTATTAAGGAACAATACTACCCTGTCAGAAGTTATGACAACTTGTATACCAAATGGACCACACTACAGAAAGAAAGAGACCAAGTAGTGCCAGAGTTCAAAAATATCTTCCATACATTGCGCACCAAGTTGGGTATCAAAGATTCAGAGCGACATCTAGTTCTCAAGTATCGCAGTGGTCTGCATAGATACATCCAAATAGAAATGGAATATCTGTACATATCATCCTTGGTTGCAGCCTACTGATATGCCATGAAAATCGAGCATAAGCTCAAACAAAAGATGCTGCAATTTGGGCCTGAGAACCCCTCACAGCAAAAGCTAGGAAGGGGTGGCCCCAAATCACATAACAAAGGAAAGAGAAAATATGGACAATATCAGGACAACCAATCCAAGCCGCAAGAAAATAAGGACACCGAAAAGACGAAAAAAGATACTAGGAAGTGGTGTGAATTAAATAAGAGCCCTTGGCATAACACTACTGACTGTCGCTCAAAGTAGTCATTGGTGGTCGAAGTGAAAACCTATGAATTAGGTGTGGGTTCTGACTTTGAGTCAGAACCAAAAATGGGAAGAAGGAACATTGATGTGGAACCCAATGCCACATTTTATACCACCAAGCTCTAGCCTAGTGAACTAGACGAGCCATAAGAAGGTGAGCGCCTCTTCCATTCACAGATGTGGGTAAAAGGCACCCCACTGCACTTCATCATCTATAGTGGTAGCTAGAAGAACCTCATTTTAGCAGAGTTCATCAAGATTTTGACCCCACCAACAACGTCGCACCCACAACACTACACCATTAGATGGCTCCTCTAAGGAAGCGATCTCTGCATCATCCAACAGTGTCAACTGTCGTACGACATCAAGCCCTTCAAAGATGAGGTATTGTGTGATGTTGCTCCTCTCGAAGTTTGTAATGTTATTTTGGGCCAACCTTATTTATGGAAACATCATGTTTTATATGAGTCTAGGCCTCGTAGTGTTATTATTACTTTGAATAGGAAATTGTACAGGATACCCGAGGCAATCCCTCCTAGTGATATTTCCTTGATCTCTACCAAGCAATGCAAGAAGGTCATCTCTCAGACTGGGAAATTTGTCTTCTTCATGATTCCCTCTCAGAGTGAGGGAAAGATTACAGCCACATCTAGGGCCTCTGCAGTCGATCTCTCCACACAACAGAACCAACTATTGTAATCTTAGACTCATCACCTAAATCTGATCCCAAGTTTGTTGGCCATGTTTTTGCTGCAACTTTTTTCCTCCCTTTCCTATCTTTGAACCACTTCGGTCTCTTCTCTCAGTGAAATTTCCATCAATTATCATCATCATGCCCTTCTTTCTTATAATGCTTGCAAGAGATCTTATCTTCCTTAATTGTCGCTAAATTTTCTTTCTTCCCATTCCCTTTTCCTTTTCCATCTTTATTTGAAGATGATTCCCCTGATACACTAACTCCCGTTTTTCCTATTTCAATACATGTTTCTTGGACATAAAACTCATCAATATTATTAGGTACAAACATAAACACAATATTGCAAATATAACAAGACAAACCTCCTATATACTTCATAAGAGTTTAATGTGTAGTCAATGGAACATATAACATCAAATCCATCTTACGAAGTTCATCTGTATATTCCTACACTGATTTTCCTTTCCTTAACTTAATACTTTTCCATTCAATTAAATCCTTTTCCTTATATCCCAATGGGTAGAGTTGATTTGCCACTTAGGAATTAAGAGAAGAAGAATATTTAATGAATGAATGTTGCAGCCATCATAAATAATGAAGAATAAAAAGTAAACATTAAGAACAACAAACCATAACACCAAGATTGTTAACGAAGTTCTACAAGAGTTTCCTACGTCTCTGGGCCTTTGTCTTCAATGGGAGGGTTCTTATTAATCTTTAATGCTTAAAAAGATACCAAGAAAGGCTTACATAACATCTCTTGAAACCACCTTTCATATTTGCAACTTCTCGACAGAAGCAAACATCACAAATGGATGCAACAGGTAATTCTGAGACTTTTGAGTATGAACTCGGTTATGCTTGGCTCGACATATTGGGATTTGGAGGCACCTTTCTGTTCAACTACTCATATGAAAAAAAAAAATCCATATTTAGACTCCCCTCGAAATTCTGCAACTTTTGAGTATAAAGTCAACCTACTTTTGAATAGGCCCTCAGAACCTCCCCTCAACACAAATCCCAATGTTGCTTCCTATCAGATATGTACAGCCTGTATAGTCTCGAACTACGTGCCAAAAAAGTCAGACTCTACCAAATTTAGCGACAATTAGCCAAACTTAGGAACAATTAGCCAAACTTAGTGGGATTTCACCAGATTTGGAGGATTCCTGCCAGATTTGGTGGTAATCGCCAAATTTGGAGGAAACCGCCAAACCACTTTGACCTTCAAGAAGGTGCCACATGGTGCATCCTCATTGGGCCACGTGTCACCTCATCATTGGCCTGATCCACATCAGCATGCCATGTCAGCCGCCATGTGAACCTACCCAATCAGCTGCCATGTCATCCTACCTAGTCAACTTCCATGTCATCATCCGTACAATGCTACATCATCATCTATACAGTGCCACATCATCATCCGTACAGTGCCATGTCATCGTACGTACAATGCCACATCATCGTACGTACATTTCCATGCCATCGTCCATATAGTTCCACGTCATATTCTATACATCCATGTGTCACCTCCATACAGTGCCACGTGTCACCTCCGTACAGTGCCACGTGTCACTTCCATATAGTGCCATGTGTCACTTCCATACCGTGCCAACTCGGCCCGAAAATGGCAAAAATGACTGACATGTGGCATGTCTTGATGCTTCTACGTGTCATGCTGATGTCGACATGACATACTATTGACATCATCATGATGTATGGTTGACGTCATCTGCTATGTCAGCTATACAACCTTTAAGTAGTTGACTTTGAACTTTGACTTTTGCATGTTTGGGAAAAAGTTCAGAACGCGATAACGTTCGCATACGGTGTCCATTTTTAGAAAAAAATATATGGCCAGAATAGGCACGACGAGCCCTACACAATGCGTTGGTTTCATCCAATTCTAAGAAGTTTGAAATTTTGGCCTTCTCGGATTCATTTTGGATCATTCCTCCCCACTAAAACCTTTTGGTCCTCCAAAAGGGTATTAACCAGTCATCAAGTGTGGGATAGGCCTCCCCACTTATCCCTTGTCTTTAAACGTTATCCTGTGCACTTGCCTCATCATAATCAATTGCATAATAACCATGACAACTGAAAGCATATTGTTAGCCATTTGAACTCGTTCACATCTTACTAAATCCACTACCATCCATGTAGAAAACATTAACAGTGATAACATCAAAAATCTGACTACAACTAAGCCAATATGTTTGATGGAGATGCATGACATTAACTTATCTTGAAGAAAGTACTATTGAACTTCCATTCTACCACCATCTCAATTTCATGCTTAAGATCAACTACTTTACTTGGCACACTTATAGGTGTATTTCTTGCATAAGTTGCCTTCTTTAATTGTTCCATTGTTAGAAGAGATTGATTTTCTTTTATGTGATGAGCATGTACACCATATTCTGTCCCTTCTTTATTTAAGTGATATTGATTTTGTTCCCTATAGAATATTTCTTTGCGATCTAGTGACAACACATCACATATTACTTCATCCACATACTTAGATGTAATTGCAAATTTTATGATACATTGCTTGTTTTTTTTTTTAAAAGAATGGTTAATGGAGCTTGTATTAGATAAACGATGCCAAGTCACCGGTGCGGTTACATAGAATTTGATCTATCAGATCAGGCAAGACTACCTTACAACTCTTATTACAACTTACTTAGTAGTAGAAGTACTTCCATTAACAGAGACAAATTTCACGGCTAAATGCCTAGTTTGGATTATACAAAACACCAAACGCAAATATTGAATAAGCATGGAGTTGTTGTCTGGTTGTTTCTAATCTTTCTTTTTGCCCTAATCTCTCTCCAGCTTCCATTCACTGTTCAACTGCTCCATCTTTTGCTCCAAAATTCTGACCCTGTCTTCCATTTCTTGCTGTGGTTCCTTTAGTTCTTTCTTTAGGTCGTCTAGCTCCTCACACATTCCAGATTTGGTGTGAAGGATGTCAAGGTCCAACCTTTCCATTCTCCTTCCTGCATCGCTGTCTAGATTTTGGAGAAATTCATCCAAGTTATTTAGCATTCCTCGGAGCTTCTTCATGCTTTCCTCTAATGCTGAGACGTGCTCCTCCACTAATGGCTTGCTTCCAGAGCTTGAGTCCATTGGAACGTCTCTGTTGGGAAGCTTCTGCTAGGACTCATTGCCTTTCTTCTCCTCCCTTTTCTCTTTTCGTCTTACTTTGTTTCACCCTCTCCTACCTTCTGCGTTGTTTAAGAGGCGCGACCCTTGAATCCATATCCCACGTGAATCAGATCTGAGGTATGGGCGACCCCTACAATTCTGCTCCTTAATGATTTCATCCTCCCTCCTCCTGAAATCTGCGTGAGCCTGAATATTCGACTATGTCCTCTCTCCCTCATCATGTCTTGTCCAGAGTGCCATTACAGAATGGAAATGATTGGTGGGTTATGAAATTTCCTAGCTATTCATAACTCCATTTAGGAGCAATACCACCTGTCCCATGCTTGCTCCCAAGTTGGCTTCTTCATCCACTTGAGCATTGTTCTCTTGGAGGACATGGAAAATTTGAAAAGTCCTAAACTGCCTTACTAGGAGCTTGATTTTGTCAAGTGAATGCTGAAGAAGTATATTTTCCAACCTAGAGCTCTGATTCAGTGCTTGGATTATTACTCTTGAGCCCCCTAGCACTACCAAATCCCGGATATTGAGGAGTAGGGCTTGGTTGAGCCCTTGCCAGAGTGCAAGGACTTTTTCTCTATTGTTGGGAGAAACCCCAAGACCCCAGGAAAACCTAAGAATGTTAGTTCCATCTTTATTTGAGATGACCCCTCCTCCCCCGGCAGCCCCCGGGTTTCCTTTGGAGGCTCTGTCAAAGGAAAAAAAATTGAGATTCTTGGAGAGCTTCCAAACCTCCAGGTATTGCTTCCCCATCCTAATCTCCCAGCTGCACTTGGGAGGTATACGAGGGCAAGGAGACGAAGGGGCTTGGATGCCTAGGTGCCTCAACCACTCATCTTCATCTTTGGATAGAGGATTATTATTTGGAGCCTTGACAAAGTAAGGGATGCTTTCACTAAAAAGAGCCTTAATATTAGAGACTATTTGTTCCTGTGTCCTCTTAGTTTCTCTTAGGTTATTCCTTTCAATCCATATCTTCCAGAGGATGAATTTTGGGATCGATTTCCAGAGGGCCAACATATATCCTTGCTTAGTCATCTGGAAAGGGAACAGGGAGATCTAGTTCGACAGCAAGGAGTGAGTTTCCTTTGGAATAGCGGGGGCTATAACTCCAAGACCCAGGGTAGAAGTCTAGACCTCCATTGAGAAAGGGAATTCCAACAATAGATGGTTCGTCAGTTCTTCCTCATTGCAACAGAGTGGGAATCTAGTGGGCCCTTCCTAGCCTCTTCATTTTAGATTTTCTCCTGAAAGAGATCCTCTATGCACCACTGTCCAATAAAACATATCTACCTTTGGAATAGATTTATGACTCCAAACTTCTTTCCAGATCGTTGGGTTGGGATGAACATGGGGGATTGCAGCGAAATGGTAATATCCAGATTTCATGGAATAAGGCCCTGCTTGATGGCCCTAGCCTCTCCAATCTTTTTTATTTTCCTGTAGAGGGGATTTCCCTTGCAGCCTTCTCTTAAGCATGCTCCAGTCTTCCTCAAGTTCTTGGGGTAGATTTGTAATTTTCCACCTTGACCAGGAGCACTTTTCATCGTTTCCCCAACAAGAAATGTCCCAGAGGCTATTAATATTCCGAGTTTGCATCTAGTCCCTGATTTTCCCTAGGTCCTGGTGCTCTGAAAGCGGAGTTTCTCCTAGGACAGAGTCTTTCTAGATATTGATCTCTTTCCCATTCCCTGGAATCCAAGTGATTTGGCCTGGGAAGGTTTGTAAATCTTTCTGGCAGAGAGTGAAGATAGGGGTACCTTTCCCCACTTTTGTTGGTTTTTCTAGACAATTCTTCCTTGGCCCTCTAAAGTATTTCCTCCAGAGTGCTCTTTTTCACCAAGTGGACTTCCCTGTGATTATATTCCATAAAATTTTGGCCCCCAAAGCTAAGTTTTGTGTCTGGATATTTCTAAGCTGGAGGCCTCCTTCCAGAAAAGTTTTGGCAACTTTTCCCCAACTTATGAGATGCAGCTTCCTACCCGTTTGCTTCCCTCCCTCCCAAAGGAAATGCCTTATCATCATTTCTATCTTTTGGATAACTTCTCTTGGAGCCAAAAGGAGGGAGCATTGATAAATTGGAGTGTTGGCTAGCACAACTTTGATTAGAACTACTTTTCCTGCCAAGTTTAACCAGTTGGCTCCCCAAGAGTTGATTCTGGTTTTAATCCTTTCTATCAACCGGTTCTAGTGATTTTCTCTAGAGGTGGATTTGAATATTGGAACTCCCAGGTACTTAAATTCATCCCAGCTGGTGCATCCTTCCATTCCCAATACTCTTGATATTTCAAGAATTTCCCTTGGGGTGATGTTCCATCCGTAGATTTTTCTTTTGTTCAGACTGATCATGCTACCCGAACTTTCTGTATAGAGGTCCAACTCCTTTTTGAATTTTTTTTCTATCGTTGTACTCGCGCCTCCAAGTAGGAATGTGTCATCTGTGAACTAGTTATGATTGAAATCCTTTACCCCATTTGTGAAACAGAGACCGGAAAGGCTTAGTTGTGCTTAGGCATTATCAAGCTGAAGACTTAAAATAAAGCTTGGATGGCGTAGAGAAGAGGGGAGAGGGGACAACCTTGTTTGAGGACCCTGGAGGCTTGGAAGAATAGAGTGGCTCTTCCATTGACTAGGGGGGTGATCCAGGGAGAAGCAATACAAGATTTTATCCACTTTATAAAGGGAGGAGCAAACCCCAAATTCCCCATTACCTGGAACAGAAACTTGTGTCTCACCCTGTCAAACGCATTAGCTAGATCTAGTTTGACTATCATGCCTTTATCCTTTCATCGTATACTCAAGTGTAGAGCCTCTTGGACCAGGATGATATTGCCCATTATATGCCTTCCTTTAATGAAGCCGCCTTGGTTTTCCAGAATTATTGCAGGGAACATATTTTTTAATCTATTTGCTATGATCTTGGTAAGGATTTTGTAACTAGTATTACACAAGGAGATTGGACGAAACCTGTCAAAGCTGGTCGCTCCTCTTTCTTTTGGGATCAATGCTAGAAAGGAAGAGTTCGTTACTCCTCCAATTCTTGCGTAGCACTGATATTTCCTGATAATCTTGGTGAGGTCTGATTTGATGACGTCCCAGCTGTTCTGATAGAATCTGGCCGTGAAGCCATCCGGGCCAGGGGCTTTGTCTGGGTGCATCTAGTCTAGAGATTCTTTAATTTCCCGTTGGTCCACTTATGTGGTTAGCTTGCTGTTGGCCTCTTCCTGGATGCACTTCGGGATTAGGTTCATAGGGTACACTGAAGGGTCGACTGCCTCTACCTGGGTTTCTGTATAGAGTGTTTCAAATGTTTGCATAGCTGGTAGTTTGATACCTTCTAAGTCTATGATGGTCTGGCCCTGAGTGTGGATTTTTGTTACCCTTTGGAACTGCTTTCAAGATTCTTCCTACTTATGGAAAAACTTTGTATTCTTGTCCCCTACTTCCAGCCAGAGACATCTAGATTTTTTATGCCAATATTTCTCTTCTTCTCTGTAGGCTTGATGCCAATTTTTTTGTAACTTTACCTCTTGTTGTAAGATATCTTAAGTGATATATGAGCCCTCCATTTGGATCTAATGCTTTTCAATCTCCCTTTGCGCTGCTTGTCGATCTTCTGCTAGATTAGAGACGGTTTTGGCCCATAGTCTTAAGGTCAACTTAAGCTTTCTTAGCTTTTCTTCGCATTCAAAGAATGGAGAGCCTTTTACTGAACTATTCTAGATTCTGGCTACCAGGGCTGGATAACTCTCCTCCTGGATCCATTTTGGGTTGAATTGGAAGGGTATTGGACCGTTGTTGTTATCTGGAGATAGATCTAAGGTGATAGGCTTATGATCTGAAATACTGTGCGGGAGAATGGCTGACGTGAGATTGAGTCCCAACATTAAGAAAGAGATTTGGACTAGGAATCTGTCTAGCCTTGCTATGATATGCTTCGGTCCCACCCTTTTATTAGTCTAGGTGTACTTCCCTTTAGCAGGCTTTATATCCTCTAGTTCCCAGGAAGACATTAGGTCCTCTACCCATTCCCTTGCTGGGTCCCGGACAATTGTGCCTCCTTTTTTCTCTGTTGTTGTGAGAGTTATGTTGAGGTCCTTTTTTCTCTGTTGTTGTGAGAGTTATGTTTCCCAACAATTTTTTTTATATTCTAGTAGTACAGGAACATAGAGATTGAATATGCTTACCTGACACCCTGTTTCTAGGTAGAGGAGACTGGTAAAGATCCAATGCTTGCATGTTTTGGACTTGATTAGGTCATATTTATTTGAGTTCCAGAGTGTGCCCAGGCCGCCCGAGGTGCCCCTTGCACTTTCAACAATTCCTTTACTTATGGTCCATCTTTTCTTCGCTTTCCTAATAAAATCTTGTCCATCCATTTTGGTTTCTTAAATGAGTAGGATCTCAGCTTTTGAGGTTTTAATAATGTCTTTCAACGCTTCTTCTTTTATCTTGCTGTCGAATCCCCTGCAATTCCAAGAGCCGAGTTTCATTGATTACCTGAGGGGGAGGTGAGACCTCCTTGGGGGGCCTTATATTTTTTCCTGGTTTGTCTTACACTGATCAACTGCTTGATGGTTGGCTGCGATCCATTTAGAACATCTTTGTAGGTCTCCTTTTCTCTTTCCGGCTTTTTTGTTTTCCTGCCTCTATTTGGCTTTATAGGGGTAATGTCTGTACCGCTATCCTCCTCAGTGATACTATCCTAGAAGACCTCTCCTTCCTCAGCCTCCAGATCTTTGTCATTCCCTTTTGATCTTGGGTCATTCTCCCTCATTCTCACTTGCATTGTGATTTCTGTCGGCTCTGAATTGGGGGACCTCGGGACCGGATCCGCCTCAATTCCTGGTCAGGGCTCCATATATGTTGGTTCCTTTTCCTTTTTGGAATTGATTATCTAAGCATTGTTCCTTGCTTTGACATTTGCTTCTTTCTCCTCTGGCTGTGCTTGGCTTGATTTATCAGATCTTGTGCTTTTTACCTTTTTGGAGGGCCTGCCTCTTCTCACCTGTTGTTAGCCTTCACTTGCATATTTGTCCTTGCTGAGATCCTTTGGGAAGTTTCTCTAGAAATGACCATATTCGTCGCAGCCCCTGCAGTTTCTCTAGAAATGACCATATTCGTCGCAGCCCCTGCATTTGAACGGAAGTTGTTCATAGTCAAGATTTTGATAATGCTGCCATTCTCCTACCTTTAATTTGATCGCCTATGGGAGACCAACTTCCAGGTTTACTTCCACACAAATGCAGGCACAAGAATATCGATCCTTTGGATCTGCTCTATCGATATACTGTCCAAGCCCGTTACCGATTTCTTTGAGCGATGAAGTGTTCCAACAATGAATTGGGAGATTTGGGATTCTAACCCAAACCAGCACATCCTTTGGGACTTCCAATTCCAGGTTGAAACTAGGGTTCCAGCAATTTAGATAGATCCCTTGGGTTCCCATGAAATAGGGACCGTTTTTGAAAATCAGATCCCGATCTGCTTCTAAGATAAATTCAAAGATGTAATAGCCTCTTCCCACCGCATAACAAGTAACGTGGTTTTGAATCAAAGGTCACCAGTTCCTTTGGATCCAATTGTCTGTGGTCTTGACGAAAGGCCAGAGCCCCATGAACTGTCCAACCAATCCATGTTCTGCCAAAGAGATAGCTACTCGCATGGGGTTTTCTGTAGGGAGATCTATTTCAGCGACTGACTCCAGGCATTTAACAAAGTTGGGTAGAGCTGCAGCATGGAGCTTCTTTCCATTGGTAGTCAGAAGCTTACGGAAGGCCGAGCTGGGAGAGGGAGGGACGAGGCCCTCCCCACATTTGGAGGTAGCCATGGAAGGCCCCAAGCATCAATCTAGGGTTTGCGCAGGGGCACAGACAGCTCTCGACTTGCTTTCTTCGGTATGTTTCGTTAATAAAATCTTATTTTTCATCATTATGATACATTGCTTTGTTATGGGAAATTTGTGATCTTTTCTTATCCAATTTAGTGAATAGGGTTTGTGATGCATATTAGTGTTTAATCCCAATTTCTTAACCACTTCTTCTGAAATTAAGTCATATTGAGATCCATTATCTATCAATGTATCGATCTTAGTATGTTTCATTATGACCCTTATATGAAACAATTTACTTCTTGAATCAAAACCATTGCCAATTTTACCTGTCTAACCAACTGCTATAATCTTAGACTCATCACTTGAATCTGATCCCAAGTCTGTTGGTTGTGTTTTTGTTGCAACTTTTTGCCTCCCTTTCCTCTCTTTGAACCACTTCAGTCTCTTCTCTGGGTGAAATTTTCAGCAATGCTCATCATCATTCCCTTCTTTCTTGCAATTCTTGCAAGAGAGTTTATCTTCCTTAACTGTCGTTGGATTTGCTTTCTTCCCATTCCCTTTTCCTTTATCATCTTTCTTTGAAGATGATTCCCCTAATACACTAACTCCAATTTTTCCTGTTTCAATATATGTTTCTTGGACATAAACCTCATCAAGAATACCAGGTCCAAACATAAACAAAATTTTACGAATATAAGCAGGCAAACCTCCTATATACTTCATAAGAGTTTCTTGTGTAGTCAATGGAACATCTAACATCAAAGCCATCTTATGAAATTCATATGTATATTCCTACACCAATTTTCCTTTCCTTAACTGAAGACTTTGTGATTCAATTAAAGCTTTTTCTTTATATCCCAATGGGTAGAACTATTTTCAAAGTGCGGAAATAAAATCATGCCATGATGGAAAAATATTACCAACTTGTTGAGTTCCATGTTGCATCTTACTTTGCCACTAGATGAGAGCTGTGCCTTCAAGATGAAGCGATGCCAATATGATTTTGGTTGCATCATCTTTGATTTTCTACACATTACAATATACCTACATGTGTCTAACCCATTTATCAAGTTTCTCAGCATTAACTTTTCCGTCATACATAGGAAAAACAAATTTTACATCAAGTTTAAGTAATGGCATATCAGGCTTATGTTTATGAGAATGTTTTCTTGCAGTAGAAATTGAACTTGTACTTGAAGAAGAAGAATAAGATGGAGATGAAGGAGGTGAAGGATGATATTTTGGAGGGTCCTCTCCTTCTTCACTTTTGTCTTACTTTGAATATTCCCCTTAAACCGGTCTTTTCTATTCCAAGTAATCATCATATAACACTTTTACCATCTCCAACATGGAAAAGAAAGTTATTTGAAACTCTCTTTCATTTTGAGAAAATCCTTCTTTCGATGCCATCATCTCACTTTGGGATGTCCACTTTCTTGATCCAATCTCAGGATCTCCTTCTACAAGCTCTCCTTCACCACGACTTAGATTTTCCCTGGTAATCATGCAAACTCAAAAAACCAACTGTCAACCTGCTCTGATACCACTTGATAGGAAATTGATCTTTTAAAGACTATGGTTAAGTTTATGCATGAGTTAATTTACCACTTATGAATTAAGAGAAGAAGAAGATTTAATGAATGAATGTTGCATCCATCATAAAGAATGCAGAAAAAAAATTAAACATTAAGAACAACAAACCATAACACCAATATTGTTAATGGAGTTCGACAAGAGTTGCCTACGTCTCTAGGCCCTTGTCTTCAGTGGGAGGATTCTTATTAATCTTTAATGCTTAAAACAATAGTAAGAAAGGCTTACATAACAACTCCTAAAACCATCTTTCATATCTGCAACTTCTGGATAGAAAAAAACATCACCCATGGCTGCAACAGGTAATTATGAGACTTTTGAGTATGAAATCGGCTATGCTTGTCTTGACATTGTGGGCTCTCAAGGAAATTTTTAGTTTGGATACTCAAATGAAAAAACATAAGCCATATTCAGACTCCCCTTGAAATTCTGCAACTTTTGAGTATAAAGTCGACCTGCTTCTGAACAGGCCCTTGTGATGTCACCTCGGCTCAAATCCCAATGCTCTGCCCTATCAGATATGTATCGTCCATGCAGTCTCGAAATGCATACTAAAAAACTCCCTTTTCTTGAATTTCGTGTCTGTCTAAATAAGTCTGACTCTGCCAAATTTAGCAACAACTAGCCAAACTTAGCGACATTTAGCCAAACTTAGGGGGATTTCACCAGATTTGGAGGATTCCTGCTAGATTTGGTGGTAACTGTTAGATTTGGTGGAAACCGCCAAACCACTTTGACCTTACAGAGGGTGCCACATGGTGCTTCCTCACTGGGCCACATGTCACCTTATCATTGGCCTGAGCCACATCAACTTTCCTAGTCAGCCGCCACATCAGCCTACCTAGTCAGTTGCCACATAAACATCCATACTACCACATCATCCTACCTATTCAGCTTCCATATCATCATCTGTACAGTTCCACATCATCGTCTATATAGTTCCACGTCATCATATGTACAGTGCCACGTCATCACCCATACGGTGCCTTCTCATTATCTGTATAGTGCCAAATCATTGTCTGTACAATGCCACATCATCATTCGTACAATGCCATGTCATTTTCCATACATCCAGGTGTCACCTCCATACAGTGCCACATGCCACTTCCATACAATGCCACTTGTCATTTCCATACCATGCCAATTCAGCCCGAAAATGCAAAAAATGACTGACACATGGCACGTCCTAGTGCTACGATGCATTATTCTAACATCAACATGATGTACTGCTAACGTCATCTTCCATGTCAGATGTACGACCTTTGACCATTTGACTTTGAACTTTGATTTTTTACCTGTTTCGGAAAAAGTTCAGAATGAAAGAACTTTCCAATACTGTGTCCATTTTTAGGAAAAAAATATATGGTCAGAATCGACATGACAAGCCCTATGCAATGGTGCTGGTTTCGTCTGATTATGAGAACTTTGAAATTTTGGCCTTCCTAGATCCATTTTGGATCAACTATTCTTGTTGAAATCAATGACAACTAACTTACTATCAATTTCGATCAAAACTTTGGGGTATCTCGAACACTCCAAGGGTTGAAATCAATGAAAACCAACTATACAAACCAACTTTCCAACAAATAAGATGTAGGAACCAACCTACTGGAGACACCAATCTCCTCAACTAAGCACCAACTCTATAATATATCACCAGTCCAAGAAATTCATACACATAGTAGTTTTGGCTTCACTTGCATGATTCATTCTGTAGACAATCCTTCAGACCCTAGAAAGCCTCATATAATCATTCTGATAATGTAATCACTAATGACAACATACACTAATGGTAACATGCATTCATGACAACATCCAATAACAACAACATCCTACTCATGAAAACATCACGACAACATAAAAACTTCATAGAAGAGGATACGGTAACATCACAACCTCATGGAAACATCATGACAACATGACAACTTCATAGCAGTGGATACGAAAACATCACAACCTCATAGCAATGCATATGACAACTTCGCAACCTTATGACAACATCACAATCTCATAACATACCTTGAGAATAAGAAAGACCTTAAGAGAATCCATTAGACTTTGATTGCACACCATAAATACACCCCAACACCTTGGGCATAGCTCAAACTTGATATCTTCATTGGTTGTACTAAAAATGAAAAATTATATCTTGT
>ML845774.1:0-11556 GCA_009831015.1 Picea engelmannii | reverse complement strand
ATCTAGAAAGGTGAATATCCTATAGTAGCCCTACATGGTACAACTAAATGTCAAGTGATGTGTAAAATCAATAGCATTGAGGTTGCATTAGAAGGAAACCTAGAGAATGAACCGGTAAAGAAACATTAGGAGGAAACTATGAGTTCTTACATAGCTAGAGAAAGAAGAGTCAACATAGTCAAAGGGGGAGTGTTGTAGAAAAGGAAATATGCTCATAGAGATAGCATTATAGTCAAAAGAAGGAACCATTGATGACAAAGGGAGTACCAAAATGAGTTAAACGACAATGGATGAAAGCATGAAGATAGGGGGAGCAATAGAATAAGAAAGAGAATCATGAAATTTGAAAGGGGGAGAAAATCTTTATCCTAGATGTCAAAAGGGAGAGAAATATATTGTTGGTGATAGGGGGAGTCACATGATAAAATAAAAATTGATCCCTTTTCCATTGGATGTCAAAGGGGGAGAGAAACAAAGTCATGGATAGAGTAAGCATGCATCGCTGCAAAAGGAAGAAGGTGTTTTCGTCAATGAAAAAGGGGGATATTGTTGAGAAAGTGTTTTCATTGATGTCAAACTGGAAATGATGATGATGTTGTAGAAGTGATGATGATGATGTGGCAATGATAGAGTAATATTGTTTGAGAAATACTGATGATTCCTTGAATACATGTAGTCATGAATCGATGAAGTAGTCAATCCATGAAGACAAGTAAATATCAAAGCCCATTAAAGAACCCCTGAAGACATGATGATGTGTAGTCCCTAAAAGTGATGATGATGTGTCCACTTGAAGAAGCCTTGAGGAGCCTTGAAGGATCCTTGACAAAAATGTATATAACTCCAAAGTGGTCCCCTTATGGTGTAGCTTTTAAGCATGGCCCTCACAAGATGAGATAACATGTGGTTTTTTCCACATTCCCACTTTGATTTGTACACAAATGGATCTAACACAATGTCCAAGATAAATATTATAAGCCTACAAATGTACAAGATAAAGATTGCAAGATGGAGATTGTTGAAAGTATTATTTTTGGCCAATTTGGGTACCCTATATTTGAGAAAAAGTTTGCCTTACATGCCTAACTAAAATTTGAGAACAAGTTACATGGTTGGAAATATTATTCTGATACATTTCCAATGGTATATGGAAGTCCCTCTAACTCCCTAGGAATGATTAGATATGAGTTTTTCCATCTGACAACCCAGCCAAAAAACTAGGGTCGGCTCAACTAATTTTGGGGGACAAAATTACTAAAAATACAAGATATAATTTTTCATTTTTAGTACAACCAATGAAGATATCAAGTCTGAGTTGTGCCCAAGGTGTTGGGGTGTATTTATGGTGTGCAATCGAAGTCTAATGGATTCTCTTAAGGTCTTTCTTATTCTCAAGGTATGTTATAAGGTCGTGATGTTGTCATAAGGTTGTGAAGTTGTCATATGCATTGCTATGAGGTTGTGATGTTTTCATATCCACTGCTATGAAGTTGTCATGTTGTCATGATGTTTCCATGAGGTTGTGATGCTACCATATCCTTTTCTATGACGTTTTTATGTTGCCGTGATGTTTTCATGAGTAGGATGTTGTTGTTATTGGATGTTGTCGTGAATGCATGTTACCGTCAGTGGATGTTGTCATTAGTGATTACATTATCAGAATGATTATATGAGGCTTGCTAGGGTCTGAAGGATTTTCTACGGAATGAATCATGCAAGTGAAGCCAGAAGTACTATGTGTATGAATTTCTTGGACTAGTGATATATTATAGAGTTGGTGCTTAGTTGAGGAGATTGGTGTCTCCAGTAGGTTGGTTCCTACATCTTATTTGTTGGAAAGTTGGTTTGTATAGTTGGTTTTCATTGATTTCAACCCTTGGAGTGTTCGAGATACCCCAAAGTTTTGATTGATATTGATGGTAAGTTAGTTGTCATTGATTTCAACAAGAGTAGTTGATCCAAAATGGATCTAGGAAGGCCAAAATTTCAAATTTCTCATAATCAGACGAAACTAGCGCCATTGCATAGGGATCGTCATGTCGATTATGACCATATATTGTTTTTCTGAAAATGGACACAGTATTGGAAAGTTCTTGCATTCTGAACTTTTTCCCAAACAGGTAAAAAATCAAAGTTCAAAGTCAACTAGTCAAAGGTCGTACAACTGACATGGAAGATGACATTAGCAGTACATCATGTTGATGTTAGCATGACACATGGTATCACCAGGACGTGCCACGTGTCAGTCATTTTTGGCATTTTTGGGCTGAATTGGCATGGTATGGAAATGACAAGTGGCATTGTATGGAAGTGACATGTGGCACTATACGAAGGTGACACGTGGATGTACAGACAATGACATGGCACTGTATGAATGATGATGTGGCATTGTACGGATGATGACGTGGCACTATACAGACAATGACATGGCACCGTATGGATGATGATGTGGCACTATAAAAATGATGAGATGGAACTGTATAGGTGATGATGTGGCACTGTACAGATGATAATATGGTAGCTGACTAGGTAGGATGATGTGGCAGTACAAATGTTGATGTGGTAGCTGACTAGGCAGGCTGATGTGGTGACTGACTAGGCAAGATAACGTGGCTTGGGCCAACGACGAGGTGACACGTGGCCCAATGAGGAGGCACCATGTGGCACCCTCTATAAGGTCAAAGTGGTTTGGCGGTTTCCACCAAATCTAACAGTTACCACCAAATCTAGTAGGAATCCTCCAAATCCGGTGAAATACCGCTAAGTTTGGCAAAATGTCGCTAAGTTTGGCTAGTTGTTGCTAAATTTGGCGGAGTCAAACTTATTTAGACAAACACAGAATTCAAGAAAAGGGAGTTTTTTAGCATGCAATTTGAGACTTCATGGACGATACATATCTGACAGGGCAGAGCATTGGTATTTGTGTCGAGGGGAGGTCACGAGGGCCTGTTCAGAAGCAGGTCGACTTTATACTCAAAAGTTGCAGAATTTTGAGGGGAGTTTGAATATGGCTTATGTTTTTTCATCTGAGTATCCAAAAAAAAAAATTCCTCCAGAGCCCACAATGTCAAGCCAAGCATAGCCGAGTTCATACTCAAAAGTCTTAGAATTACCTGTTGCAACCATGGGTGATGTATGTTTCTGTCCAGAAGTTGCAGATATGAAAGATGGTTTTAAGAGTTGTTATGTAAGCCTTTCTTAGTATTGTTTTAAGCATTAAAGATTAATAAGAATCCTCCCACTGAAGACAAAGGCCCATAGATGTAGGCAACTCTTGTCGAACTCCATTAACAATCTTGGTGTTATGGTTTGTTGTTCTTAATGTTTAATTTTTTTTCTGCATTCTTTATGATGGCTGCAACATTCATTCATTAAATCTTCTTCTCTTAATTCAGAAGTGGTAAATTAACTCATGCATAAACTTAACCATAGTATTTAAAAGATCAATTTCAGATCAAGTGGTATCAGAGCAGGTTGTTAGTTGGTTTTTTGAGTTTGCATGATTACCATGGAAAAGCTAAGTCGTGGTGAAGGAGAGCTTGTAGAAGGAGATCCTGATATTGGATCAAGAAAGTGGACATCCAAAATTGAGATGATTGCATCGAAAGAAGGACTTTCTCAAAATGAAAGAGAGTTTCAAAGAACTTTCTTTGCCATGTTGGAGATGGTAAAAGTGTTATATAATGATTACTTGGAATGGAAGAGACCGGTTCAAGGGGAATCTTCAAAGTAAGCCAAAAGTGAAGAAAGAGAGGACCCTCCAAAATATCATCCTTCACCTCCTTCATATCCATCTTCTTCTTCTTCTTCAAGTACAAGTTCAATTTCTACTGCAAGAAAACATTCTCATAAACATAATCCTCATATGCCATTACTTAAACTTGATGTAAAATTTGTTTTTCCTATGTATGATGGAAAAGTTAATGCTAAGAAACTTGATAACTGGGTTAGATAGATGTAGGTATATTGTAATGTGCAGAAAATCAAAGATGATGCAACGAAAATCATATTGGCATCACTTCATCTTGAAAGCACAACTCTCATATGGTGGAAAAGTAAGATGCAACATGGAACTCAGCAAGTTGGTAATATTTTTCCATCATGGCATGATTTTATTTCCACACTTTGAAAATAGTTCTACCCATTGGGATATAAGGAAAAGGCTTTAATTGAATCACAAGGTCTTCAGTTAAGGAAAGGAAAATTGGTGTAGGAATATACAGATGAATTTTGTAAGATGGATTTGATGTTAGATGTTCCATTGACTACACAAGAAACTCTTATGAAGTATATAGGAGGTTTGCCTGCTTATATTCGTAAAATTGTGTTTATGTTTGGACCTAATATTCTTGATGAGGTTTATGTCCAAGAAACATATATTGAAATAGGAAAAATTGGAGTTAGTGTATTAGGGGAATCTTCTTCAAAGAAAGTTGATAAAGGAAAAGAAAATGGGAAGAAAGAAAATTCAACGACAGTTAAGGAAGAGAAGCTCTCTTGCAAGCATTGCAAGAAAGAAGGGAATGATGATGAGAATTGCTGGAAATTTCACCTAGAGAAGAGACGAAAGTGGTTCAAGGAGAGGAAAGGGAGGCAAAAATTTGCAATAGAAACACAACCAACAGACTTGGGATCAGATTCAGGTGATGAGTCTAAGATTATAGCAGTTGGTTAGACAGGTAAAATTGGCGATGGTTTTGATTCAAGAAGTAAATTGTTTCATTTAAGGGTCATAATGAAACATACTAAGATCGATACATTGATAGATAGTGGATCTCAATCTAACTTAATTTCAGAAGAAGTGGTTAAGAAATTGGGATTAAACATTAAGATGCATCACAAACCCTATTCAATAAATTGGATAAGCAAAGATCACAAATTTCCCATAACAAAGAAATGTATCATAAAATTTGCGATTACATCTAAGTATGTGGATGAAGTAATATGTGATGTGTTGTCGCTAGATCGCAAAGAAATATTCTATAGGGAACAAAATCAATATCACTTAAATAAAGAAGGGATGGAAAATGGTGTACATGTTCATCACATAAAAGAAAATCAATCTCTTCTAACAATGGAACAATTAAAGAAGGAAACTTATGCAAGAAATACACCTATAAGTGTGCCAAGTAAAGTAGTTGATCTTAAGCATGACATTGAGATGGTGGTAGAATGGAAGTTCAATCATACTTTCTTCAAGATAAGTTAATGTCCTGCAAGCCCATCAAACATATTGGTTTAGTTTCAGTCATATTTTTTATGTTATCACTGTTAATGTTTTCTACATGGATGGTAGTGTATTTAGTAAGATGTGAACGAGTACAAATGGATAACAATATGCTTTCAGTTGTCATGGTTATTATGAAATTCATTATGATGAGGAAAGTGCACAGGACAAAGTTTAAAGACAAAGGATAAGTGGGGAGGCCTATCCCACACTTGATGACTGGTTAATACCCTTTTGGAGGACCAAAAGGTTTTAGTGGGGAGGAATGATCCAAAATGAATCCGGGAAGGCCAAAATTTCAAAATTATCAGAATCAAACGAAACCAGTGCATTGTGTAGGGATCGCCGTGCCTATTCTGGCCAATTTTTTTTTCTGAAAATGGACACTGTATGCGAACGTTATCGCATTCTGAACTTTTTCCCAAACAGGCAAAACGTCAAAGGTCAAAGTCAATTGTTTAAAGGTCGTATAGCTGACATACAAGATGACATCAGTAGTACATCATGATGATGTTAGTAGTACGTTATGCCAACATCAGCATGACACATAGAAGCACCAGGACATGCCGCGTGTCAGTCATTTTTGGCATTTTCGGGCTGAGTTGGCACAGTATGGAAGTGACATGTGGCACTATATGGAAGTGACATGTGGCACTATATGGAGGTGACACATGGATGTATGGAATATGACATGGCACTGTATGGATGAAGGCATGGAAATGTACATATGATGATGTGGCATTGTACGTACAATGACATGGAACCGTACGGATGATGACATTACACTGTACAGATGATGATGTGGCATTGTATGGATGATGACATGACAGTTGACTAGGTAGGATGATGTGGCAACTGATTGGGTAGGTTGAAATGGCGGCTAACATGGCATGCTGATGTGGCTCAAGCCAATGATGAGGTGACACGTGGCCCAATGAGGATGCACCATGTGGCACCTTCTGGAAGGTCAAAGTGGTTTGGTAGTTTCCTCCAAATCTGGTGATTACCACCAAATCCAGCAGGAATCCTCCAAATCTGGTGAAATCCCACTAAGTTTGGCTAATTGTTCCTAAGTTTGGCTAACTGTCGCTAAATTTGGCGAATTCTGAATTTTTTGGCATGTAGTTCGAGATTGTACGTACTGTACAGATCTAACAGGAAGTAGCATTGGGATTTGTGTTGAGGGGAGGTTTCGAGGGCCCGTTCAGAAGAAGGTTGAATTTATACTCAAAAGTTGCATAATTTCGAGAGGAGTCTAAATGTGATTTTTTTTTTTGCATATGAGTAGTCGAACAGAAAGTTGCCTCCAAAGCCTAAGATGTCAAGCCAAGCATAGCCAAGTTCACACTCAAAAGTCTCAGAATTACCTGTTGCATCCATTTGTGATGTTTGTTTCTATCCAGAAGTTGCAAATATGAAAGGTGGTTTCAGGAGATGTTATGTAAGCCTTTCTTGGTATTTTTTAAGCATTAAATATTAATAAGAACCCTCTGATTGAAGACAAAGGCCCGGAGATGTAGGAAACTCTTGTAGAACTTTGTTAACAATATTGGTGTTATGGTTTGTTGTTCTTAATGTTTACTTTTTATTCTTCATTATTTATGATGGCTACAACATTCATTCATTAAATATTCTTCTTCTCTTATTTCCTATGTGGTAAATCAACTCTACCCATTGGGATATAAGGAAAAGAATTTAATTGAATGGAAAAGTATTAATTTAAGGAAAGGAAAATCAGTGCAGGAATATATAGATGAACTTCGTAAGATGGATTTGATGTTAGATGTTCCATTAACTACACATTAAACTCTTATGAACTATATAGGAGGTTTGTCTGCTTATATTCGTAATATTTTGTTTATGTTTGGACCTAATAATATTGATGAGTTTTATGTCCAAGCAACATATATTGAAATAGGAAAAACTGGAGTTAGTGTATCAGGGGAATCATCTTCAAATAAAGATGGAAAAGGCAAAGGGAATGGGAAGAAAGAAAATTCAGTGACAATTAAGGAAGAGAATCTCTCTTGCAAGAATTGTAAGAAAGAAGGGCATGATGATGATAATTGATGGAAATTGCACTAAGAGAAGAGATCGAAGTGGTTCAAAGAGAGGAAGGGAGGAAAAAAGTTTCAACAGAAACATGGCCAACAAACTTGGGATTAGATTCAGGTGGTGAGTCTAAGATTACAACAGTTGGTTATGTTGTGTGGAGAGATCGACCATAAAGGCCCTGGATGTGGCTGCGATCTTTCCCTCGCTCTCAGAGGAAATCATGAAGAAGAAAAATTTCCTGGTTTGAGAGATGACCTTCCTGCATTGCTTGGAAAAGATCAAGGAAATATCACTAGGAGGGACTGCCTCGAGTATCCTGTACAATTTCCTGTTCAAAGTAATAATAACAATACGAGGCCTAGACTCATATAAAACATGATGTTTCCATAAATAAGGTTGGCCCAAAAGAACATTACAAACTTTGAGAGGAGCAACATCACACAATACCTCATCTTTGAAGGTCTTGATGTCGTACGACAGTCGACACTGTTGGTTGACGCAAAGATCACTTCCTTGGAGGAGCCATCCAATGGTGTAGGCTTGTGGGTGCAACGTTTTCGGTGGGGCCAAACTCTTGATGACCTCTGTTGAGATGAGGTTCTTATGGATACCATTATCAACGATGAAGTGCAGTGGGGTGCCTTTTACCCACATCTATGAATGGAATAGGCACTCGCCTTCTTATTTCTCATCTGGTTCACTAGGCTGGAGATTGGTGGTAGAAAATGTGGCACTAGGTTCCACATCAATGATCCTTCTTCCCATTTCTCTATCTGACTCAGATTAAGAACCCACACCTAATTCATAGGTTTTCACTTCGACCACCAACGACTATTTTGAGCAGCAGTCAGCAGTGTTATGCCAAGGGCTCTTATGGAAGTCACACCACTTCCTAGTATGTTTCTTTGTCTTTCCGATGTCCTTATTTTCTTGCATCTTGGACTGGTTGTCCTGATATTGTCCATATTTTATCTGTCCTTTGTTATGTGATTTGGGGCCACCCCTTCCTAGATTTTGCTGTGTGGGGTTCCGAGGCTCAAATTGCAGCATCTTTTTTTTGAGCTTATTCTCTATTTTGATGACATATCGGTAGGTCGCACCTAAGGACGAGATGCACAGAAATTCCATTTCAGTTTGGATGTATCTATGTAGAGCACTGTGATACTTGAGCACTAGATGTCGCTCTGAATCTTTGATACCCAACTTGGTGCGCAATGTATGGAAGATATTTGTGAACTCTGGCACTGCTTGGTCTCTTTCTTGTCGTAGTGTGGTCCATTTGGTATACGAGTCATCATAACTTCTAAAAGGGTAGTATTGTTCCTTAATAGCATCCCTGAAGGATTCCCAAGTGGATGCAACTGTAAATAATGAGGGTTCCTTTGTTTCCTTTAGCTCACAGAAAGTTTCCCACCAATATTTGACATGGGGAACAACTTTGAGGAGTGAAAAAGTAATCTTTTCTCTATTCGAAAAGTTATGGATAGAAAAATACCCTTCTAGTAGATTCAACCACTTGTCTACAACATTTGTGTCTATATGACCTTCAAATATAGGAATATCAAAGTTTATTTGTACCTTGAAGGGGGCAACGCCTCCTCTCGAGGAAGATGTGTCGCCTATTGGTAGTTGCCAAAGGATTTGTACGAAACTATCCATCATCTTGTTCCTCTGTTGTGTGAGGGATTCCTCAAGAAACATCTTGAAAGGATCTCCCATCCCGTCATATTTATTTTCTCCTTCCATGAGAGGTCACTTGGGCATGCGAGAGCTTTTGTCCTCAAGCGAAACAAGTTCGAGACCCAATTCTTTGTACCATGACCTCATTGGGGACATGCATTAAGATGACAAGGAGAAGACCACTATGATACCACTGATCCAAATTTTATGAGTATATTGAAATGAATACAGATTATTAAAATATGCTTAACACAGAATAACAAATATACAGTAAAACTAGTTTTCTATTCAATAACGAAATAAGTTGAAACTATAAAATGCAGTGGAAAACAAGCTTGTTGGAATGGTGGCAACTTATCTCTGAGAAGAGATGTGACGACTGCGCTCATTCATGAGAATATGATTACAATGAGGCTGTGAAGGAATTTTTACAATAAACAGGAATGTAAAAAACCCTAGACATCCAAAAAACTAACCCTAGGATATGAAGCACCAAATTCATGTGGGCCCCGTTTGGGTAAATCAAAACATCAACTTCTCGTGGTCATAACGTTTGCATGTGATCTCTGTTTTAGGTGCACGATATCCCATTGGAAATTTATCCTTGAGGAGATTCATTTTGGGGGAGAAATCATGCCTTTGTTTATTTTTTATAAGATCGATCCCAAAAAACCTTCATTTAGGCCCTCAAAATGGCCCTGGAAGTTAAAACTGCTAAAAATAGTAAATTGCCAAAATTGCCAGAAAACTATTTTGAGCAAGTTGGAAAAGGTGGGTGGCCACTAATATCCACATGGATCAGAGGATATGTCATCAGGCTTGGATCATAATCTCTTTTTATTTTTGAGACTTCTCTTTTTATAGTAGCAGTTTTCAACAATATGTCATATTCTACCACAGTTAAAGCATTTCAGAGAAGAATTACCTTTGTATCTTCCAGTTCCCTTATGGAACCTTCTTATAAAATTTTCTATTTATTCATAAAGGTTGTTATCCTTGTCTTTTTTCTTCTTTATGGCTTTAATTTTGATTAAGGTTGGTTTTCGTTGATGTCAACCCTTGAAGAAAGTCCAGTAGCATAAAGGTTTTGGCAATGGACCCAAGTTTGTTTGATGTAAAGATGACTCATTATTATCTTTTCATGGTTTAAAAGAAGTACAAATTTATGAACTACAAAGTGGTCCCCTTATGGTGAAAGCCCTCACGAGAAGATGCTTTGTGGATTGAGTTATTCTAGAAGTATGGTTAGAGAACCCATGCTTAATTGTGGAATGATGAGATGAAGGTCAGTGCATTTGTCAATGAAACTATACTAGATGGATATTTCTTTTCATGCCATTTACAGTGGTATGTGGAACGTCACATAAATCCTCACGGTTAGAGAGTTATGGCTATGTGAAGTTGGAGGACCCTCATGAGTCATCTAGAAGCCCCAAAACGTCAAAGTGTTTGCAAAAGAAATTATTTAAATAATAAAGTTAATGGAGAACTCCCTAAAATAAGGAAAGTGTGATGCCACATGAAAGTATAAATAAGAGGCAAGGCTCTCTCATTTAATTACACTTGAACATATTGAATATCTTTTGTTGTGTAAGGCTTATTGCAAGTACTCATTGATACATATGAAGTTGTGAAAGTATGAGGTAGTATGAAGGATTGACAGAAAAAGTTTTGGAATTACATCGAATACTTAAAAACCCTAGTTTCTGAGGCGTACATGGGCTGACAGTGTATTAGGGTGCATACAGTACGTGGGATGATAGTGTATTAGGGTGCGTATGTACATGGGCTGGTAGTGTATTAGGGTGCATACATGTTGGTAAATCCATGGAAACTTGAAGAGATGAAGATGCAGAGGTCCTAGATTTAGATATCAAGCTCCTAAGAAGGTCTACAGTGCTTAGATACATCCTATCTATCCATTGGTTCAAAAGGTATGTCTTATTTCTATGAATAGTTGGATTTTGATGTATGCATGAGAAATGGTTATTGAGATTTGATAATTCTCCCTAGAGAGACTAGTGGTTGCATGGGAACTTCTATATAAGTCATAACTACAAAAATGCAGTGTTGGTATATTTATCATTGATACTTTTTGTTGAGGCACATCTTGTATTTCTTGGCACATGGATAAGGGTTTTGTGGTATATGGTTGAGAACTTGTATTGGTTAATGTATTGAGAGGTTGAATATCAGAAAGGGTTTGAATTCTAGATCATGTGAGGGATATTATACTTGTTTATGATTACACACATTTATATGGTACATGACTAGAGAGAGATATATAGATTTTGGGTAAAGAGGATGCGAGCACAAGGTATGGATACAGTCTGGATACAGTGACAGGTTACAGATCTATGTGAAAGAAGTTACAGAAGGTCAAAAGTTTTCAAGAGAAAGGAAACCCTAGTTTTCTGAAGGCTTACGCAGGTTGCATAATAGTTTGGTCACGTACATACATGATCTACATAACAAATAGGGTGCTTACATACGCGTGTTGCAACACTACAGGTCACATACCTGTTGTAGTTTTGTTGATACATGTTCAATTCAGGTACATATTGATTATAGGGAAGTTGTACATGTTGGATGCA
>ML845773.1:0-16454 GCA_009831015.1 Picea engelmannii | reverse complement strand
TCCGAACAAGATATTGTAATCAAGTGTGACGTCGATAACTTCGATATCAATGAGAATGGTTTTGCCTCCGAGTTCAACGGGGACATTTTGAAGGAGCCCTTCAGGAGAGGATGGTCGTCCGTCATAAGCTCGTAATGTGATGGCGGATGGTGTTAGTTCTGGGGAACCAAGTTTCTGTCATACTGTTTTGGACATGATGCATGTAGATGCCCCTTCATCGATGATACACCGATGGACAGTGATGTTCCGTATTTTGACTAGGACTTGAATAGCAACTGCGGCAGGAAGGAGAGGTTCGCTACTATCAAGGTCAAAGGTGATAAGTCGAGTATCGGCGGGGTCAACTGCTCCCAAGGCGGAAAGTAGTGATTTCCGTTGTGTTGGACAAGTCTGGAGGACCTCCAAGACTGACATGGCAGCCGGGGATTGCGCTAAGTCGTCCACCAAGATGTTCGCGGTCAATCCGTCAGCAGGTGAGAAAAATGGAGACCATTCTGCATGCCTTGTTGGGTTCACCAAGGCAAAACATCAGTAGCAGCAAGGGTTAACAGGAAACAGAAAACAAAAACATCATACAATCTATCTAACAACTAAATAACAATTCGAAAGCAAACAGAAATATCAAACATGAGACAAGGGAGTCCTCAATGGTTTCAAGGCTTGATCTATTAGCGAAACCAGAGTACACGCTGAGGGCAGAGATAAAGGTTCCCTATCCCTCCAACGGAAGGTCCTTCGGGGCTCTCAAGATTGTGATTTCCTTACAAAACGAGTAGAGCTGAAATGAAAATTGAAAGAACTCTGAGTTAGGCCGCTCCTGGATGGCTTGTCAAAAAGACTGAGCTCTGAATCTGGACAGCGTAACTTTGCTGGGAATTCTCTGCTGAAACAGTGGGTCTCCACGGCTATTTATAGCAATTTCCAGTCGGTCACGTAACCAGCTTCCGGTGTAAACACAAACCTGTTTAGGGTTCGCTTAAGCCATAAATTCGTCGGATTTGCAGAGTCGACCCTGATCCGAGGGTCAAATCATCTCGGGGGCCGGTCCACAGGCGATTGGGAGGCCGACTTAAGCAATTAATGCGCCGAATTAGCAGATGCGCGGCTTTTTATGTGGATAGTCGCGCATCGGGCACGCGCATGCGTGCGCAACACGTTTTTGTCCCGCGCATACGCGCGCGCACTCTACTGCTGTAAAGCGCCCTTCAATTTTTGGTTACTTTGTTTAGTTTTTTTACCCTTCTGGAATGCTGTGAACTTAATTCAGTGCCATGAATGACTTCACTGTTGTTTTGATGATATGGATTTCTTGTTGCCATGTGCAGACAAAATTTCAGTGATAACAACAGCCATGAGCACAATAAGCAATGCACAAAAATCCATTTTGGAAGGAAAATGCAAGCAGGCGAACGAGCAGTCTGATTTCAACGACAAGGATCAATTGGCAAAGTAGATCGACGTTCGGTGAGGAATCCCAGTTAACAGAGTTGCACCAGGATTAACGCAATGGATAGCGCCTATATTACAAATTTGGGTCGTCCGATCCAGTCGGGACAGGTGGCAGCCAGTCGGCATTTCGGGGATCGACGTTTCGGGAGACAAGGGACCTCCCATTCACTGCAGCTGAAATTGTCGATCGGCGAAATGTCGAAGGCACCTTTGGAGCTGAGCCCACGGTCCTAGCACTAGGTCACATCAAGAGAGCCTGGGAATGAAGGCAGCCCCTTTAAAATAACAAATGCTATCTCGGTCGTTCACCTGAAGGACACACGGCGAACATCCGTACTTTCGCAGTTTAGTCGATCGAGATTTCAAGGAAGAAGTGCATTGTGAACTCCCAGTGCAAGAAATCCCGAAAGGATTAGGACCATTGATCATGAGGACATGTGGCGCATGATCTGAGCCATGGGTGGGGCCCTTTGGGATTTTCATAGTGTCAATGCCGAAGACGTAATCTTTGTCATCCATCCAAAAGGATGCGTGGTGCACGATCACATCGGCATGTCGGCATTCGGGAGTTCTAAGGGTAAGAGATTCATATCTCAAAGCCCCGAACCCCGAAGCACCGAAAGCTCCTTTGAGGATAAG
Source organism: Picea engelmannii (assembly GCA_009831015.1). Lineage (NCBI taxonomy): Eukaryota > Viridiplantae > Streptophyta > Pinopsida > Pinales > Pinaceae > Picea > Picea engelmannii. The sequence goes on along the minus strand of ML845773.1, from coordinate 14,366 downwards.
CGTAGGGTCACAGCCCATGGTCACTGGAGGGAGTAGAAAAGGCTGTACATAGGGGGACAAAAGTGTCAGGTTGAGTTTCATAAGGGGAGCACTATGTTCTCTAGATGCCGGTTCGACTTGATCTCAATCCTGATACCTGCTTGGAACGAATGAAGAAGAGAGGGGGTGGTTGAAACCTCGCCTCACCCATTAATTGCAAGGTATGGAGGTCTCGGCAGGAAGTCCGCCTAAGGTGGTCCTTTGTACTGGTTTTTTCCCACAGAAGCCATGCCAAGTCCTCAACTCCCTAGGGAAGTCTGCGCACGATAATTCAACATTTAAGGTCTCAGCTACCCCCTGGCGCGAGCCATGCAGAATTAAGGTGGCATATGACAGAGGAGTGCAGGCCAGATTTGATTGAAGAGACGCCTCATCCCGAAAGTCTAGGAGGCCTCTGATGGGAAAATGTTTAGGAGTATATATACTTAGTTTTGATATTTTTCAAAGGATCGATGGTAGAGCAAAGCTCTCGATTATAAAGTTTTAACAGACACTCTAGTTCTCTGGTTATGCATCTGTATGTAAGATTTCTTGTTTAATAACAGACAATTTTCTCACCCCATCTAGTTTCATCTCATACTAAGGGAGTTCATGATTGAATGATTCACATGAATTATTGCAATTATGTTACGATAAAGGATTTATTGTTACATTGTTGTATTCTCCGGTTTTCTGCATTTGAATGTAAGAAGATCTTGTGTTTAGATGTTTTCTCCTATAGTCTGTTAGAAACCTGATGTTTACGACATACCTTTGCAGTTCTCTTATACAAGTCTTCCCCCTACTCACCCTTACTACAACTCATTGTCTGAAGTTTATCTAAGACCTCACTTTCCCATGCATGCCTGGCCTAGTTTCGGAGTTAGAACAACATTGTTTTGAATTAACTTCCATTCGATCACCCCTTTTTATAAACAAATCATGACATAAACTGATGGGCGTCGGGCTTTGCTCCTGCTGCAATCCAGGAGTGACTTCTGACGCTAACACTTTTAAAGGTGAAATATTGCATCTTGTTAGAGAGGCTCACACCTTCAAAGTTGTAGGCTATTTTGGTGTTGGGAAGATAGTTGCTAACTTATAGAGGTATGTCTATTGGACTAGAATGAAAGAAAATGTAGCTCAGGTTATCAAAGGATTCATACTTTGTTGTACCAACAAGCCTAGTAATAAGAAGCAAGGTTTATATCATCCCTTACATGTACCTACTAAACCATGGGAGAGAATCTCCATAGATTTCATGGGTGGTTTTCCAAGAACTAGGAAGGGACATGACTATATATTTGTGATAGTTTTCAAGTTTAGTAATATGTTCATTCTCATGCCTTGTAAAAATACCATCAAGGGACAAGACATAGAAAACATGTTTCTTGAAAAGGTCTAGGTGCACTTTGGGATACTAAGGAGCATCATCTCAGATAGAGACACCAGATTTCTCAATGTCTTTTGGACTAAACTTTGGGATAAGATGGACACCAAGTTGAAGAGATCTACAACTTTCCATCCATGAAAAAATGGGCAAACAAAAGTAATGAATAGGACATTAGTTCAACTTTTGAGGGGTTACAATTAGAAGCATCCAAGGACATGGGAGAAAAATTTAACTTATATTCAGCACACTTATAACAAATTCATCCACACTTCTACCAAAAAGTCCCATTTTGAAACTTGCTTTAGATATTTGCCACCTTTTCCCTTAGATGTTGTATATGAACAATAAAGAGGAGTGAGGGAAGACACCATAGGAGAATCATTGAAGGCTAAAAAAACCATTGAGAATATTGGGTATATCCATTTGCAAGTAGAGGAGACATTGAAGAAGTCATAGGGAAAGAATAAGGCTTTGCATGACCAACACAAAATTGAGAAGACATTCAAGGTGAAAGATAGAGTTTGGTTGCATCTGAACAAAGAAAGACTACAAGGTCAAGGTAATAATATCAAGGCTCCATGGTATGGTCCTTTTTAAGTGTTGGGGAAGGTAGGTGATAATGCCTACAAATTCAATCTGCGTCCATATATTCGTATTTAATAAGTAATGAATGTGGAAAATCTCAAACTCTATGAGCCTTCCATGTTCAACTAGGAAACTAACTAGAAAGTCTTAACTACCATATAGGACTTGGAACCATAATCTTAGGCTTATTTAGTAGAGGATATAGTTTTGCATAAGAATTCAAAAACAACCAAACAAGGGCAAGATGAACTCTAGTAGGTTGGATTGAAAGGACAATTGTCATGCAAGGCTGAATGGTACTCTGAGGAGAAGGTAGAGGAAAAATTCCATCATCTCCTTTCGTAAAAAAAATTGAGGACCAAAGGCCTCCCAAAATGGGGAGGTATGATTCGAAATTGATTATTGTAATTGTTCATCTGTTTTGGTACTTTATAGGTGGAAAAAAATGGAGCTATTGTCTTGTAAGACCCATTTCATGGCAGGTCATGTTTTGGTGATTTGGGGTCTAGAAACTTATGGAGCTTGTTTGAGGCATCAAACAAAAAATTTGGGGGTCAAAACTTTTCAAACAAAGTTTCCAACTTATCAACGTTTTTCTACACATCAAGAGAATTCCAACAATGCAAAGATCACCTCAATTAGAGTTCGTATGAGAATGTTATGCCTCTTGGAAGTTAGCCTATCTTGTTGACCACCATGGAACCAAGTAGATGTCATGTCAATTCACATTACTCCCACATTTGAAGCCAATCATGTGTGTACTTTCAAGAAGATTCTGGAGAATCTGAAACCATAAACCTAATTAGGAGTTGAGGCATGCAAAAACCCTAACCCTAACTCTAGATGGCTATCAAGACTATTATCACAGGATTTGTACTTGTGCAAAGCCCAACACAAGTCCCCCAAATCTACATGACTATGGAAAGTCCTGCCACTATCACCTTAGTAAGAAATTTCATCATTTTAGTGATGGAGGAGGACTACCACAGAGGATGTTTCCCTGATGACCTCAAGGGATCAAAGTAGCAAGTAAATTATCCAAGCCTACCGCCCCCTCTCTTGATCACCTAGATATTAGTCTAGGTCAAGGTAGTAGAAGAAGATTTAAGTTGTTTGAGTACCTGCACAAAACAAGAACATTTTATATCATATATTTAATGACTTTCAAGCTCAAACATGCAATAAATATCCCTTGAAGACACTAGACAATGTAAATTGCAATGGTCGGTAAAAATTTGCAGCAGTACACCAGTCTTATAATAACAATATAAATTTGCAACAACAACAATAAGAGAGCTTAGAATTTCCACAATTGACCAAGAAAATTAAGCATGCATCACATAGAACATTATCCAATGGATTAAGAAAAAATATAAGCAAGTTAAACCACCTTTACAAGGGTGTATGCAGCAAATAAAAGTGTATTAAGATGGTTGTAGCAAAAAATTTCAATAACAACAAGCTTACTAGCAAGTTAGTGAGTGTTAGTGTTAGCAAAGTTAGTAGAAAGCTTGAGAGAATTAAAAGAGAGTGTTTGTTGATCAATTTCACCACAAGAGAGCAATACAATCAATGCATGTGAGGGCTATGGAGTCTTTATAACAACAAATACAATGCTTGAAGATTGAACTAACAAATACTAAGAGGTGGGGCTTAAACTCTAAAGTGATAGTACATTAGGGCCTTATGGTTTAATCCTTAAAGAGAAGGATTGCTATACTTCAAGTACTTTTGGGCTCTAGCAACGTTTTCTCCCTTCTTAATACTTCTATTAGGTCAATAAATCAATTGTCTAGGGATAAAATCCCAAAGTCCTAGCACTTTAGAGATTTAGGATGATAACCCTAGCAAGGAGATTTCACCAATTTTGACAAGAATAACCTTATGAGAGGAGGAAGCACTTATGCTCCTCTCTTAGGGTTTCACCAAGAAAGACGTCTAGCATGAAAAAGAGAAATTACCATGAAGCATTGATAGCACAAAGATAAAATTGCAGAAATTTCACTTACTTCACCAAAATATAATGAGATAAAACCCTAATTGTATAAATTCCATCCAAAAATTGATCCTCCATGCAAGTCACATAAGTAGAAGAGCTAGATATCGCAAGAGAGAGCGAAAATTTCAGACTTGTCTCTCACAATGGTGAGTGATCAATGATGATAAATTAAAATGAGATGGTCCTCTATTTATATGAGGCCATATAAACCAATTTGTTCACTTAAAATTGTCAACAACAAATTAGAATAAGGTCAACCCCCCTTCATTTGCATTTACAATTTACAAAAATGAAAAATACATAAAGTAAAAACCTAAAAAGGGTGATGTCATGCCCTGGGAGGGTGATGTAGGGCTGAAAAGTGAGACATCAAGCCTCAATAAGAGAAATTTGGGCCTCTAAAGGCCATGTGTCTTGCTCTCATGTTCCAAAGTGCCTTTCCATGTGTTCCCTCCTATCAAACTACCTTCAAAACCCATCATCCATCAAACCATAGCCTCCAAAATGATGTCAAGGTCTAAAGGGTGATGTCCTAGGCCTCCAAAGGCCACATACAAGTATAGAAGGTGACATCATGTATGGTCCATCGTCCTCCACTTGGTAAGGTCATGCAAAGACAAACGAGTATTCCCTCCAAGTGTCCACAAGTCATATGAATCATTCCAAGTAAGTCACATTTAATAAAAGAACCACCCAAACAAGTGCATCAAATCCCCCCTTTTCAAATTAAACAAATGCTCAAAGACCTTATAAAATTTTACAAATTCAATTATGGGAGGGGTGTCATGGTGCCTTATTAGGTGGGCCAATCCCCAAGTCAAGGGATGTTTCCCAAGAAGACCCTATCTAGATCATGTAATGATTATTAGGTGGATTGGGGAAATACTCTTGGGCATGGGGTTCTTTACATATCAAGAGTTCATTTTGTCTCATTTATGGGTGCCTTTGTGGAGGGTGTGCTACATCCTTGAGTTCTCTTTATTTGAAATGAAACCTTTTTCCAAGCCCTTTATTCATAAAGTCCGAACATTTAGTTCTATGTGCAATGGAAATAAAAGAGCACTACAATGCCACTTGAAGTTGGAGTACATTGGGTGCTATGTGCACTGAAAATAAAAGAACACCGCAATACACTCCCCCATCAAGCGTGACACTTTTTATTCATTTTCATTTGAAAGTCCTTTATTCATTAAGAGAAGTGTTTCATGGCTCTCACAACTTTAGGGAGAGCATTTATGTATGATGTCAGCTACAATACATATGGGCCTTCAACCCCTTCTCCCCATGAAATGAGGTACAAACCCTTCTTGGGGTCAATGAACCTGAAAACAAAAAAGATGAAAAAATGGAGGGGAAGAAGCGTGGAAGGTGGTAAGTATGAGTCGTAATGGTATGACAAACCTTTAAGGAAACCCCCAGTAGCAACCCTTTTCCTGAGGGTGACCAAATTACTAGGATACCATGCCAACCACCAAGGTGAAGTTAGGAAAAAGATATAATTTCCAAGAAAACATTCCATAATCAAGAAAGAAGTCTTTGCAACATGATTAAATTCTTCAAATATTAAAGTGACACTTACCATCAGACTGGACTTGTTCCCTCATGAAGCAATACATGTTTTCCTCTGGGAAACAGGCCGGTGTAGTGGACGCTACTCTATTGCCAATGATGATGGTGAATTTTGGTGAATAAGAGGGGATTTGTGGGTTGTTCTATCCATCCAGCTCTCATCACTCCATGTCTACTACATGTGGGCCTCGAGACATCATCTCCTTAGTTACCCCTAGGTTGGGGGGGGAACATATGGCTCCTACATGGGAACATGTGTTCACCGTATAGTGTATGAGAACCTCAACATCTCCTGGTTTCACATGTTCCTACACATGCTCAAGAAAACTATTAAAATCTGAGGGGTGGTGTAACTCACCCCTTATTCATATATAAAAATGATAACTACCAAAATCTAGAGCAAAATTTTGAAAAATAAAAATTTTCTGATATTTTTATTCCAATATATCAATATGAGTATGAAAATCATACAAATGTGACATAGAAAGATCCAAGGATGCAGGAAAGACAATATGTAAATCATAAATATGCATGCAAATCCAAACAAAATGAAACTATACTTAGCATAATATGAAAGATGCAACATAAATGAGATGCATAATGCAAATGCCTACCCTAACCTACCTACCTAACCATGTCACAAGATCATGTTGCATCAGGGAAGTAAGGCTTGAGAAGGCCTGCATTAACTAGTAACTTCATATTTTCCCCCTCATGTGTGGCTAGGTTAAATGAGTTGAGACCTCCCTCGCTTATAATATGGTAGGGTCCAGTCCACAAGCTTATATCAAGCTTCTTATGCATTCCAGGTTTCTCCCTTATTTTGTCCCATAGTATCACTTAGTCTCCTTCTCTAAAGATCATATCTTTAGCTTTGTGATCAAATGTTCCTTTAATCTTATCTTCTTTTTGTGGAATTTTATCCAAAGTACTCCTAGATTCATCTAGTCCTACTAATTGGTTGATTCTTCCCTGTAATGCCTCATTATGAGTCATGTATTTTTGCACAAAATGGAGGGTAGGAATCTGGAGGTTGATGGGCAATTTAGCTTCCAATCCATACACTAAATCAAACAGTGTCTTTCCTGTGGAAGTCTTTGTTGTGATACAGTTTTTCCATAGAGAATACTTAATCTTACTATCCCAAACCTTCTTTTTTTCTCCCACGATATTCTTAACAATATTCATGAGGTTCTTATTACTTAATTCTACCAATCCATTCCCCCGGGGATAGTAGTTGGAAGAGTGAGACAAGACGATCTCATACTTGAAGAAAAAATCTTCTAAATCAAGGGATTTAAAGGCCTTAGAATTGTCGGTGGTGATTTTAACAAGGGCACCAAACCTTGTTATGATCATATCCTCAAGAAAACTCATGACAACCTCCTCAATAGCCTTTTTCGTTGGGATGGACACTACCCACTGAGTGAAATAGTCTGTAGCGGTCAAAAACCAACGATATCCATTACTAGAGTTGTCCTTGAATTCACCAATGAATTCTAAACCCCATTGTTGAAAAATATCTCCAACAATGACCGGTTTCAAAGGTAACGCAAGGAGTCGTTGTTTTCTTCCGAAGAATTGACAAGGTTGGCAGGACCTGACATAACGATGGGTGTCAATGAACCATGTAGGCCAATAATATCCTTCCCTTAGAATATTATGCGCAGTGATATAGGAAGTGAAATGACCACTACAATATCTTGAATGGAGTTCCTTAATCAATTTGTCGGTTTCATCTTTGTTTACGCATATGAGGATGATTCCATTAGGGTTCTTTCAACCCAAACCATCTTAGGTCAAACAATACTTCATGGAATTTAGTTTCAAGGCTCTCTTCTTGTGGTCTACTAAGTTTTCAAGGAATAAAAGGTTCTTCAGGTAATATATAATGTTTGCATACCACTCATCATGTTCCAATTCACTTACTATCACATTGACTTGTTCATTTTCCCCCAACTGTATGTCTTCTTTATTGCTCTCAGTCAACATTTGGGCTAGAACTTTCCCTTTGATAATTTTGGTGGGTTTTATATCTAAATAATATTCTTGAATATTGGAAACCCACTTTCCCCTGGTCCCTAGGAAATCTTGTTGAGAAAGAACATCTTTGATAGTAGGGTAGGGAATATAAGCCTTGATTTTGTTGTATCCGACATAATTTCTGAAGTGCTTAAGGGACTTGATAAGGGCTAGATGTGATTTGTGGTGATTGAGTAATTTAACTATGAATCCCTGAAGGTTTTTCTCATGAATGTGATGGATTGTTCATAGTCGTCCTTATTCTTTTGCAATAACACCCTAGCTATAGTGTCTTGAGAAGCAAATGATAAAATTATGGGATCACGACAGTAATCAGGGATAACCAGGACGGGTGACTTAGTGATTGCATCCTTAATGTATTTGAATGAATTTAGGCTATCATTATCCTGTATGAAGGTAACATCCTTCTTCAGTAAATAATTCATGGGCTTAACCTATTCGGAAAAAATTGGGATGATTCATCTTATAAATTTGATCTTTCCAAAGAATGATTGCAAATATTTCTTATTGGTGGGAGGTCATGTATTCTTGATAGACTCAACTCTTTCAGGGTCAATGGAAATTCCTTCTTCGGAGACCATGTGTCCCAACAACTTCCCTTTATCAATGCCAAAGATGGGCTTTTGGGGGTTAAGGGAAATGTCATACTTCCTACAACGCTCAAATATCATCCTTAAGTGTGATGTGTGGGAATTCCTTTATTTGGACACAACTCTCAAGTCATCTTGGTATATTTATATGATCTTCTTTATCAGATCCCTGAAGGAAAAGTCCATTCCTCTTTGAAAATTTGACCCATCATTCATGAGGCCAAAATGAATTCCTAGGTACATGGAGGTTCCCCAAGGAGTGGTGAATGTGGTCTTAATTTGATCCTCTTTTTTGAATAAGACTTGGTTGTAGCCTGAGAAACCATCTAACATGGACATCATCTCTGCACCAATGACTCTTTGTAGCAGATGTTCCATTTTTGGGAGGGGTTAATTATCCTTCAATGATAGTTGGTTAATGTTTCTAAAGTCAACACATAGTCTAATGTCCCCATTTTTCTTCTGAACGACCACTAAGTTAGACATCCATGAAGAATATCTAATGGGTATTATGATCCAAACATCAACCATCTTTTGAATCTCTTTCTAAATTTGGGGCGCCAATTTTAGATTTTATGTCTTAGATTTTGTCTAAATGCTTTGGCTCCATTTATGAGAGGAATGGCATGTTGAATAACATCACATCTATATGTATTCAATTCATCATAAGTCAAACTCTAGAATATGCATTGTCAAACTCTAAGGTCCACATTTCACTAGTAACTTGACATTGTTCTACTTGGAGACTTCGGTCGATTGCATAAAAAATTCCCATTTTTTCATCTAGGTAACATATTTCATCCATGGGATCCTTCAGGAACTCAACCTGGTGTCTAGAGATGGGCTCTCTATAGAGGGTAACAAAACCACCCTCGAGGTGAGGGATGGTAGCATATGACAAGTCCATCTAAAGGATACCTCCCAATATTGTCTCCCATTCTCTGGACAATAGCATCCCCCATGCATCAGGTATTTCAATGACTATGACATTCATCACAAGGGAAATGTAGGGAAAGGAGGCTAAGCTAACCCCATGATCCTTGTTAAGACCACACACCATGATAGATTTAGATTCTACTCAACACACATTCTGGTAAGGTCGTGATATTTTAATCCCAAGTTGTTACATCACCTTAAGAGGCATAATGTTTGTGAAAGCACCTAATTCCAACATACAATTATGGAGGGTGAAGTCATTTATTAGGAGATAAATAAAGAAGGGTGCATTATTTCCACGCTTTCTATCAATGGTCTTAGCATGGAGGATTATAGGGATATTATCCTCATCTTGAGACTCTTCAATGTCAAGGCTTTGTAAAGGAGTGAGGTTGTCAACCTTTTCTTCCTCTTCAGGGTCAAACAATGGTGGAGGATCATCAGGTTAGGGAACTCTCATTTCATCATCATCCTCTTCAAGGATACTGGGGCAAGAGATATTCTTTCCTCCTTAGGGGAATAGTCTTCCTCCTTATATTCACTCATGAGTGCTTGGAAATATATGTTGGTTCGCTCAATATTTGTATTTTTTGTGTGTCTCTTATTCTTGGTGATGAGATATGGTTCTTCGAGCAATGTACCTACCCATGCAACACCAGTCATGTCTAGCTGGTAGGGGGTACCCCCTTCCTCTACAACATTGAGCTTATCCATGAGGGTGTCTTGGGATAATGTCAAAATCATAATGTTTTCCTCAAAATTATTTACTAAAGGATGGTCCTGGAACTCATGTGACTTCAAATTGCTCTCTATTTGGCAGGAAAAACTTTGTGCTTCTTTGATAGTTTCAGGGGACTTATCCTTTAGCAAAAATTGAAATTGTCCTTAGAAATAGATTAGATATTGGTTCAAGGTAAATACCTCTGTGGGTGAGATATTGGGAGGAAATTCCTTCATTAAGGTATTAAATTTTTCATTGAATTCTCTTACAGACTCTTGCTCATACTTCCATGTTCCGAAAAACTAGGAAAACGGAAAGCTTAGATCTTTTCCATCACCCCACCTTTTTATGAAGGAATATTCAAGACCTTCCCATATATTGATGCTTTTTCTTGGGAGGTTGTCATACCACATCCTATATTCTCCTATCAATGAGGTGGAGAAAATCCTCATGATCGCATCCTTGTGTTGGTTTTAGGCTTCATGGACACCATACTCATTAATAAATCTTCTCAAGTGAAAATGAGCTTCAGTATCACCATTCCCAGAGAATTTATATTACCATGAGTTGGCATCCTTAGGAATATCATGGGGAAAACCACGAATTTTACTCATGTCTAAAGGGTCAAAAATGTTTTCAAATTCCCACTTTGGAGGGGGCATGGTTTTTGTCTTGTAATGTCGTCCCGTGTGGGTCATTATTAGTGGAGTCCCTAAATTATCAATCTTAGATCATCAAAGGAAATTGAGGGAATCACCCTCTATGGAATCGCTAGGTAAACTTTGAGAGATAAGGGATTTAAGGAAAGTTTACCAAGATATATTTCATCGAGGAGAATGATTCAATCCTCCTCGAAAATGGCGCCAAAATGTTACCGCGTGGTTTGTACTTGTGCAAATCCCAATACAAGTCCCCCAAATCTGCATAGTTATGGAAATTCCTACCACTGTCACCTTAGTCATAAATTCCCTTGTTTTAGTGATGGAGGAGGTCCACCATAGGGGAGGCTTCCTCGATGACCTCAAGGGATCAAATTAGCAAGTAAAGTAGCCAATCCTACCGTCCCCTCTCTTGATCACCTAAATATTAGTCTAGGTCAAGGTAGTAGAAGAAGATTGAAGTTGTTTGAGTACCTACTCGGAAAAAGAGCACTTTATGTCATATATGTAATGACTTCTAAGCTCAAACATGTAATAAATATCTCTTGAAGACACTAGACAATGTAAATTGCAATGGATGGTACAAATTTGCAGCAGTACACCATTATTATAACATCAATATAAATTTGTGACAACAATAGTAAGAGAGCTTAGAATTTCAACAATTGACCAAGAAAATTAAGCATGCATCACATAGAACATTATCCAATTGCTTAAGAGAAATTATGAGCAAGTAAATTAACCACCTTTAAAAGGGTGTATGCAACAAATAAAAGTGTATTAAGATGGTTGTAGAAAACTTTTGTAACAACAAAAGTTTACTAGCAAGTTAGTGAGTGTTAGCGTTAGCAAAGTTAGTAGAAATCTTGAGAGAATTAAAAGAGAGTGTTTGTTGATCAATTTCACCACAAGAGAGATGTAAAATCAGTGCCTTTGAGGGCTATGGAGTCTTTATAACAACAAATACAATTCTTGAATATTGAACTAACAAATATTAAGATGTGTGGCTTAAACTCTAAGGTGCTAGCACATTAGGGCCTTAGGGTTTAAGCCTTATAGAGAAGGATTGTTAGAGTGCAAGCACTTTTGGGCTCTAGCAAGATTTTCTCCCTTTTTAATACTTCTATTAGGTCAATAAATCAATTGTCTAGGGATAAAATCCCAAAGTGCTGGTACTTTAGGGATTTAGGATGCTAACCCTAGCAAGGAAATTTCACCAATTTTGAACAAGAATAACCTTATGAGAGGAGGAAGCACTTATGCTCCTCTCTTAGGGTTTCACCAAGAAAGATGTCTAGCATGAAAAAGAGAAATTACCATGAAGCATTGATAGCACAAAGATAAAATTGCATAAATTTCACTTACTTCACCAACATGGCATGAGATAAAACCCTAATTACATAAATTCCATCCAAAAATTAGCAAAAGAATCCACAAATTGATCCTCCAAGCAAGTCACATAAGTAGAAAAGATAGATAGCCCAAGAGAGGGAAAAAAATTCAGACTTGTCTCTCACAATGGTGAGTGATCAATGATGAGAAATGAAAATGAGATGGTACTATATTTATATGAGGCCATCTAAACCAATTTGTCCACTTAAAATTATCAACAACAAATTTGAAAAGGGTCGACCCTCCTTCATTTGCCTCTACAATTTTCAAAAATGAAAAATACACAAAGTAAAACCCTAAAAAGGGTGACATCGTGCTCTAGGAGGGTGACATAGGGCTGAAAAGTGAGACGTCGATCCTCAATAAGAGAATTTGGGAATCCAAAGCCCATGTGTCATACTCACATGTGCCAAAGTTCCATGTCATGTGTCCCCTCCTGTCAAACCACCTCCAGAACCCATCATCCAACAAACACTAGCCTCCAAGATGATGTTAAGGGTTGAAGGCTGACGTCCCAGTCCTCCAAAGGCCACATCTAAGTATAGAAGGTGGCGTCATGCATGGCCCATCATCCTCCACTAGGAAAGGTCTTACAAAGAAAAATGAGTAGGTCCTCCAAGTGTCCACAAGTCATACGAATCATGCCAAGTAAGTCACATTTAATAAAAGAACCACCCAAACAAGTGCATCAAATCCCTCCTTTTCAAATTAAACAAATGCTCAAAGAACTTATAAACTTTTCCAAATTTAGGTATGGGAGGGGTGTCATGGTGCCCTATTGGGTAGGAAAATCCCCAAGTCAAGGGATGTTTCCCAAGAAGACCCTATCTAGATCATGTAATGAGTGTGAGGTGGATTGGGGAAAGACTCTTGGGCATGGGGTTCTTGACATATCGAGGGTTCATATTGTCTCATTTATGGGCGCCTTTGTGGAGAGTGTGCTAAATCCTTGAGTTCCCTTTATTTGAAATGCAACCTTTTTCCAAGCCCTTTATTCATTAAGTCCAAACATTGAGTGTTATGTGCAATGGAAATAAAATAGCACCGCAATGCCACTTGAATTTGGAGTACATTGGGTGTTATGTTCACTAGAAATAAAAGAACACTGCAATGCACTCCCCCATCAAGCGGGATGCATTTTATTCATTTTCGTTTGAACATCCTTTATTCATTAAGAGAAGTGTTTCATGTCTCTCGGTACTTTAGGGAGAGCATTTATGTATGATGTCAGCTACAATACCTCTGGGCCTTCAGCCCCTTCTTCCCATGGAATAAGGTACAAACCCTTATTGGGGTCAATGAACCTAAAAACCCAAAAGATGAGGAAATGGAGGGGAAGAAGTGTGGAAACTGGTATGTATGAGTGGGAATGGTACGATGACCCTTCAAGGAAACCCCTAGTAGAAACCCTTTTCCCGAGGGTGACCAACTTACTAGGATACCATGCCAACCACCAAGGTGATATTAGGCAAAAGATATAATCTCCAAGAAAATTTTCCATAATCAAGAAAGGACTCTTTGCAATATGCTTAAATGCTTCAAATATTAAAGTGAAACTTACCATGAGACTGGACTTATTACCTCATGAAGGAAGGCATGTTGTCCTCTGGAAACCAGGCCAGTGTAGTGGATGTTGCTCTGCTGCCAATGATGATGGTGAATTGTGGTGAATAAGAGGGGCTTAGTGGGTTGTGCTATCCATTCATCTCCTGGCACTCCATGTATAATACATGTGGGCCTCGAGAAATCATCTCTTTAGTTACCCCTAGGTTGGCGAGGTAACAAAGACATTGTTAAATATTGGACCACTAGGAAAGTAAGGGGTTCCATTCCATTTGTATTGGTTATTGTTCTATATTCGAGTAGAGCAAGGGAGTAAGATATTGGAGAAGAATGGAGGAAGTAGAAGACCATGTGGTAGGATACATGCCACATTGTCCATGGTAACTCCATAGTCAATTCACCTTTATTTGTATTTGCATTTCATAACTAGGAAGAAAAGAGCAAGGCATAGTCCTCACCTTCTAGCTAGTTTTTTTTTCATATTGGGTTTTCCTAGGATACATCTTGTGTTGATTGTGTGGATGGTGTTATTTTCTTTAGCATATTTCATTTCAATTGATTTATTTCGATATTTGATGTGTTATCTAGCATTATTAAATCTTGAATCCTAAGTAAAACATTACATAAAAAGAGTTTGTGTAACTTTAAGATATGTTGTGATGAACTATTCTAGTGAAATATCCATGATAGTTTAAAAATCACTAACAAATCTACCTCACTGGAAAGACAAAATCACAAATACAAGGGGGAACCCATTCCATGTTAAATTATGTACCAAGGCAAGTGTTTCTCTTCCCTAGGCCCTAAGGGGGAGAAATTGCCGAATATGGGTCTTAGTCAAATTAATTTGTGAGATGCAAATTAAAAGATAACTTTATGATTAAAGTGAGGGTGAGTG
>ML845772.1:21875-36346 GCA_009831015.1 Picea engelmannii | reverse complement strand
AAGACTAGTTCTTCGTGATCAGTATATTCGCTACTCAAGAATTTAGTGAGTAGTAGTTACTTTGAAGCTTCTCACTTGGAAACTCCATTTTATGGGACTATACAAACTGGACACACCAAGGATTTCATTTCATTTTGATTTAGTCAAGGGGCTCTTTCTGGTCTTTAACAACCTAGGGAAACTTCCATGCCAGACACACATCAAATATTCTCCTAGGGTTTCTAGTGATGAATGTGGAAACAAAAAGGATAAAAAAAAATTGTTGGCCGAGTTGACTAACATTAAGAAGAAAGAGAGCAAAATGGTTAAAGACTTCTAAAATACTAGATTCCAAAAGTTCTATACAAAGTTGCCTCAAAATGTCAAAATTTTAAATGCCACTACTTTTGTACTTTACACTAACACCTTTGATTCTGAATCCAGCCTCTTATTAAGAGAAAATAATTGTGCAGTGCTCATAGATATTATATAACTATCATTAATCTTGAAAGAAATTTGAAAGATGTGGGAAAACCAACAAAATCATCAAGGTAAATAAATACCAAAGTGGAAAAACTTTAGCATTCAACAGGTACTGAAGACTCTTTATTGGATAAAATTATTGAAAAGTTTTCAAACTTGTTTCAACAACTTAGCAACAAAGTTGTGATGTGGTAATTTCCCTTTTCAGTTGCAACAAAAAATGACATTCTCTTCTAAAGATAAGGGTAAGAAGGTAGATAATCATCCATTTTTTGATGTAGATCATGTAACACCCCCTTAGGGAGGATTATTACAATATTTTTTTTGCAGGTTTCAGCTTTGTTTGATGAACAGGAAGATGAAAATCAACGAGATCATACTTCAGCGATGAACACTTTTTTGGGAGAAGGGAGAAGATTTTCAGATCTTGGCACAAATAGATCAACACAAAGGAATCACCCCTTTGTTGAAAAACATATGATATCAGACAAAAGTGGTATGATTAGTAAATCATCCCTCTTTGGACGACATATTATATCTTATAATCCACAAATTCAAGGCATTACAATTGCAAAGGCAACTGAAATTAAAAAAACATATGTGCAGAGAAGCAATCGACAAGATCCAGAGATGAATCGGCCTACTAATTTTTGGGAAAGAGTTTTGGAGTCAAAGAACAACATATTTGCAACCTCATTCTCCCCCTCCCAACAATTTTGATTTGGCCTATGAACTTTCCATATGATTTGACACATGGAGTTTACTTAGGGAGAAATCATCAACGTGCTAAAGAGGATGCCTTGCCTTTATACATATGTGTGTTGGCCAATAATTTAGTATTGTAAGATTGCATGTTGGATTTCAACACTTCTAATACTACGATGCCATTAGATGTTATGAACGATTTGGGTTTAAGTTACAAGGCCTTATCGGAGTATCTATGTTATGGATTCACAAAGGGTTGAGGTATGTGGTCTAATTAAAGATTTAAAAGTTCATATGGTAGCATTTCTTGACTTTTTTTTTATTATAGATGCAATTGTAGCAGAAGTGCCTAAGGCTCGAGGAATGATTTTTCCACACAAAAGGCTTGCAATGTTAGGTGGTTCAATGATAAATTTATCTTATGCCATCGTTTTGATGTTTTGGTGTCACATTGAGAAACTTTGTAGAGAGAAAAGGATGACAGAAAATGTTGAAGAACAAATAACCTGATCAATGGTGGTACAGTTTGAATGCAGAATGATTTGGGTGGTTACATGCTTCTGCTAGCTACAACATATGAACACTTTCAACTTGCAAGCTATATACTTCCATATTCATAGGTATGACCTGATATGTTGTTCTCTTGATGATGACTATTAGTGGCACAATGAAGACCTATGCAGTTATCTAGATACCACTAGAGGTCTAAGAATGAGGTACTCAAACAAGATATCATGAAAGTTTACCCCGTTTGATGGAGTTTTGTTTGAATATACTAGATTAAAAGTTCCATCGTAACATGATCTATTTTTAGAGTTAATAAGGAACTTCGTGCCAATTACATTAGAGTTAGGGTAGGTTTGGTTAATCTTACTAAGGTTAGGTAAGGTTTGAATAAGTTCAATCTATCTTTGATTGAATAGTAGATACACTTGTTGGTTTGGAGACAGTTTGTCTTTAGGTTTTCAACGTCTTGTTTGAGTCATAATACGTGTCATCATGACACAGTTGGCCATCCAAGTTGTTGAGTCATATTTTTAAGTCAGATTATGATTTCATAGGGTACAAGGTTCAAGAGATTCATTAAAGGCATGTTGAAGATACTTCTGCTATAAATAATGTCATATTGAGAGTCTTTATGAAGTTAAAATTCTCAAAGTCAGTCATTGTATCAAGAGTTGATGGTCACATTGTGACTATGAGTTATTATGTCCATACCTTCATATTGTATGGTTTGTTGCAGCAATGGAGATTTTGGAGTTCGCATTGTTATCACCATCCCAATAATTAGAATGAAACATCGAGGTTCAACAATGCAGGTGGCAAAGACGATGAAGACCAAAGTTAATGTGCATAGTTTTAAGTGATGGAAATGTCTGCGGAGAATTACTCATCAGCAAAATCACTTCAAGTCAGATCTCATAAGAAACACTTAGTTGTATTCTATAAGGTGAATGGATCAACATACCTAGATCTATGTTTATAAGGATTTTAACAACGTCAATTCAACACACTTTGTAGACGAAGCAGTCAAATCGTCTTGTAGAGAGGGTCCTCCACAAACAAAGAAGTTTCATATGTCAATTTGGAATTTTAACTAAGTTTGGCTTGAAGCACCGATTCCATTGTCCAAAACACACATATATAGTGGACAGTAGAATCGGTTCTTCAAAGTAAACAAGAGGGTTTTCTCTAAGGTGATGGGAGCAGATCCTCTAGCATCCGAGTCACCAGCGGCCAGCTTCTGTACCAGTAGCAGATTCTCCAGGGGCAGATTCATAAGCAATAATGGATAAATTTCTGGTTCAATAATCAAAGTGACATTAGAGTTGATTTCAACGAGTGTTTATTGAAGGCTTATTGGAGACATTAATGCAACCTATCATCAACGTGACTTTAGAGTTGATTTCAATGAGTGCTTATTGAAGGTTTATTGGAGACATTAGTGCAACCTATCATAAATGACGATCGTTGTAGTTCAATTTGGTTACCTAGATAAAGTCTTTTTTCATTTAGTGAAGGTGGTGTTCTTGACAATTTAGTGTCAATATGGAAGATGTTGGGCAGGTCAGATCATGGAAGAAGAATTGATTTTTGACAAGCTCAATTATCTAAAAATAGTGCCTTTCTCTATTTTACCATGGAATGTTGCAACATGATTTGCAAGGTTAATAGTGGTAGTATGGAGCACTAGTGTCACATACATGAAGCTTGGTTTCCAAAAATAATTTAATGTTTTTTTCACATGCATGAAGAGTGCTCTCCTTAGATATAGTATGTTCATGTCTATTTTGTGGAGCTAAAAATATCAAGAATCATAATTAATGTGACATGTTGAGTATGGTCTAACGGATCTGTTATTGGAGGCAATGTATTAAGATTTAAAATGCCTATCAACAACAAATAGAACAACTGCTTTATGGAAATTGAGAGTTGCGTTCGTTGAGTCTCTGTATGTGCTGATTTTCAAAATTTTGATGCAATAGAAAACATAGATAACCTTTTTAATTTCCACAAAATTAATTAAGATCTATGTTGGGAAATCGACTCGACTATATGCTAAGTGATTATGGATCTGAATCACTAGCGTCAAATATAAGAAGCCTGATTTCTATGATTAAATTAATGTTATTTCTACATGCATGAAGAGCGCTCTCCTTGAATATAGATGTAATATGTTCGTTTTTGTGGAGTCAAAAATATCAGATTTTAGGAGATTCCAAGATAGACATAGTAAAGTTAATATCCAAAATTTGACCCTTCTCTAGTCTTGGAAAGATTAAAGGAACTAAAAGAAAATTTCACTAAAATTTCTTTTCAACAGATTTATAGAGTTAAATGTTCAAGCTGATGATCATTCTAAGCAAGCTCTATCTTTTAGTACAGGTATTTTTACTACAAAGGAGTAAGAAACAGGGTCCCAACTCCCAGCGACTATAAGAAGCTTATATGATTAACACCCAATGATGAGATTAGCCATAGCAACTGGCTAAGAACGGTAGGGGCTGCTTATAAATCTGTGTTGTTGTTTTTTTTTTTTTTTTTTTTTTTACTTCTTTCTGTAGAGAAGATATATAACCAAACCTTTGTTAGAAGAGCCTATATGGAAATTGTTTTTGATGTTTGTAATAACTGGATGTTTTGGAGGAAGAATGGCCTGTATTATAGCATTTTTTTTTATAGGTTTTGATGTTTTTATTTTTATTTTTTACTTTTCTGTTTTTTCACAAGGTGGCCAAACTGATCATAATGCAGTTAGTTGTTTTTTTTTTTTTTCCCTTTTTTTAAGAAGATGAAAAAACTTATCATAATGTAGTTACTTTTCTATTTTTCCAGAAGGTGGCAAAACCTATCATAATGCAATTGTCAACCAGCAGTAAATATAGCTATCACTAACTACTGATGTCATTTTGAACAAAACACATTTTTTTGCTCTTCTTATTGCACAACCAAAGCCCCATCAACTCACGAGAAAGATAAAACCCTCGACTTCTCATAGAGTTCTAGTAGCTGTAGGCTAAACATTCTATAATGACGATTTTTTCTGGGGACATTTTCCCAAAATCCGACGAGAAATTGTTAGATTCGTAGATTTTAATGATTATTTTCGTATAAATTTATATAACCAAATTCCAGTGAAAATAACCATTTCTTAGAACAACTAGACAACGTTGTTCTAATATGATAAAATGAGAAGCAAAGAATATAGAGAAAGAGCAGAGCATAAATAGTATTCAGTATATTGAGTATATGAGAAAAGAGTACACACGAAAAGGGAAAAGAGTTGAGCTAAATAGGCTCAAGCAAATCAAGAACCTAAAGAATCGAGTGTACAACTGTCCAGCACAGCTAGCAGTGTATAGTCAGACTGTCGAGGTTACATTATATTTAACACTCCCTCTTAAACTCAACAATTACAAACATTAGCACTGATAATGCCCAGGTGTTGTCTCTGAAAATCAAAAACGGATTTTCCTAGTGGCTTTGTAAAAATATCTGCGAGTTGATCTTGTGAGACACATAATTTAAGTGCAATGTCACCATTATTGACAAGCTTGTGGATGAAGTGAAATCGAGTGTCAATGTGTTTACTTTTCTTGTGAAACACATGGTTTTTGGATAAAGAAATTGCTGAGGTATTGTCACAGAAGATAAGAGTTGGCTCCTTTTTTGTATGTGACATATCTTTCAATATTCTTCTTAGCCACATAGCTTGACATGAAGTTGAGGTAGCAGCGACATACTCTGCCTCTGTAGAAGATATGGATATAATTGGCTGCTTCTTTTATGCCCATGAAATTAGGTTCGCGCCCAGGTGAAAAACATGTCATGAGGTGCTTTTCATGTCATCTAGGTTGCCTGCAAAATCACTGTTTGTGTAACTAAAGATATGATTAACATCAGACTGAGTGTACCATAAGCCAAAATTGAGAGTGCTTGCAACATATCTTAGAATCTTTTTTGCCATCTTCCAATGAGAATCTTTGGGGGATTCCATGAATCTGGAAACAAGGTTGGCTGCATACATAATACCAGGCCTAGTTGCTGTAAGATAAAACAAACTTCCTACTAAAATTTTGTACAGGGTAGAATCCACTGTAGGTCCTTCATCTTGCTTGCTCAATTTTGTGCCTAGGGGTATAGGGGTTTCTGTTGGATTGGAGTCTTCCATGCAGAATCTTTTGATGATGTCAGCTGCATACTTTTGCTAACAGACAAAAATGCCTTTGGTTGATTGATCAACCTCAGTTCCCAAAAAATATTTCATTATGCCAAGATCTGTCATCTCAAACTCAGATTGCATGGCATGTTTAAAACTGGTTAACTCAAGATTACCAGTATATATCATGTCATCAACATATAAACATACAATTAGAATTTTATCGTGTTGATCAATTTTGGTGTAAAGAGTCGGATCATGTTGGCATCTGTTGAAACCTCTTTTGATTAGGTAAGTGTCAATTATGTTGTACCAAGCTCTTGGAGCTTGCTTTAAGCCATTCAGGGCTTTCTTCAACCAATACACTTTGGTTGGATGCGCTTGGACTTCAAATCCAGGTGGTTGATCGACGTAAACCTCTTCTTCTAAGAAACCATTTAGGAAAGCTGACTTGACATCCATTTGGTATACTTTCCATTTGTGTTGAGCTGATATGGCTAAGAGAGTCCTTACAGTGTCCAACTTTGCTATTGGAGCAAAAGTTTCACCATAATCGATACCAGGTTGTTGTGAGAATCCTTTGGCAACAAGTCTTGCCTTGTGCTTTTCAATTTTCCCCTTTTCATTGAGTTTAGTTTTGTAAACCCACTTGACACCAATAATTTTCTTGTGTCTGGGAAAATCAACAAGATCCCATGTATTGTTCTTTTCAATGGAGTCAGTCTCTTGGTTCATGGCTTGAACCCAATGTGGCTCCTTGGCTGCCTCTTTAAAAGATGTAGGTTGACATGACATTAAAGCAAAAAGATTGTGTTGTTCAATGTCATCCAACTACTGATGGATTTCTCTCAAACTTCAAGTTCTCTGATTTTGAAGTTCAGAGGAAGAGTCTCTGCTGGAAGTTGAGTTATCCTAAGAGTTTTTAGATTGTCTTTGTACCTGCAATCTTGGAAGAGCAGGTTGAGGTATTGGCTATCCTGAATTTTCTGCGTTTTCAAGACTAGGTAACAATGGATTTTGACTGTCCATTTGTTGAGTCTCAGATTCGTTCCAGAGTTGATTTTCCAGAAATTTTACATCTCTGCTGAGAATTAGTTTCTTTGAGATTGGATTGTAAAGCCTGTAAGCTTTTGATGTTTCACTGTAGCCAGTAAAGATGCATTTCTCACTTCTATCATCTAGTTTCTTCCTTAATTCATAAGGTATGTGAGCATATGCTATGCATCCAAATGTCCCGAGATGTGCAACATTTAGCTTTGTCCCACTCCATGCTTCTTGAGGGACCTTCATCTTAAGATTGGTGGTTGGAGATCTATTCAGGAGATAAGTTGAGCATGCTACTGCTTCAGCCCAAAAAGTATTTGACAGACATTTCTCTTTGAGTAGGCTTCTTGACATGTTCATTATTGTCTAATTTTTCCTTTCAGCCACTCCATTTTGTTGTGGAGTATACTTGGCTGTAATTTTCATGATTATGCCCTGTGATTTGCAAAAAATTGCAAATTCTTTGGAGCTATATTCTCGTCCTCCATATGACCTGATTGCTTTTACATATTTGTCACTCTGTTTTTCATCTTCAGCTTTGAATTCTTTGAACTTTGCAAACGTTTTAGACTTGTGTATGAGAAAATAGATCCAAATTTTCCTGCTAAAGTCATCAATAAATGTTAGAAAATAAACGCTACCACCTATTGACTCTGTTTGCATTGGTCCAGATAGGTCAGTGTGAACTAGTTCTAAGTGTTGTTTTGCTTGAGTGAAGGACTGTGGAAAACTAGTTCTCTTATGTTTTCCTAGAATGCAAGACTCACATGGGGGATTTTTCTCTTTGAAAATAGGGATACCTTTGACCATGGAGTGATTCTGTAAAAGAACTAGACTCTAAAAGGGTAGATGTCCAAATCTTGTATGCCAAACCATAGTTTCATTGGGGGTGGATGTACTTTGTGCATATGATTGGATTAGATTTGCAGTTATGAGGGTAAGGGGAAACATTCTATTCTGATTCATGTAGATTTCAGAAATCAATTTTCTCTTGGGGGTTTTATCATATATCCTGCATGATGCTCCCTCAAAAAGTACCTTATAGCCATGTTCAATGAGCTGTCCTACACTTAACGGATCATGTTTCAGATTTGGAACATGATAGACATTGTTTATGTCTTTCTTTACATTTTGTTTAGTAAGAATAGGTACGGTTCCTTTTCCTTGAAATTTGACTAAGGAATCATTTCCAAGTGTAATATCAGAGGAAATTGAAGAATCAATGCGTGAAATTAAATCTTTGTTACATGTCATGTGATTGTTGCAACCACTCTCCAACAACCAAATATCGTTATGTTGTTCTTCAGTCTTGTGGCATGAGAGAAACAAACCTTCTGAGGTTTCTCCTTCATGATGTGAGATATGTGCTATGCCTGAGGGCTGATCTGCTTGCTTCTTCCTGCATTCAGATTCATAGTGCCCATACTTTTTGCAGTAATAGCATTGTATGCTTGATTTGTCATTTGATCTTTTCCCATTTCCTCTTTGAGGATGAAAATTATGATTCTGGTTTTGTTGTCTGTGACCTTGGAAATTTTGATTCAGGTTTTGTTATCTGTGACCTCCACTTGAGTGAGGGTTACTTGGATTGCTCCCTCTTTCATGGTGACCTCTGCTTCTTCCGCTGTTGAAAGAGAATTGAGTTTTGAAGGCATTGGCGATTGACTCATCTGTGAGATGCAGTCTGGTCTCATGTGTCAATAGAGAGACCATTAATTCATCTGTTTACAAATTTGACAGATCCTCAGATTCAAGGATTGCTGTAACGACCATTTAGAATTTCTTTGGTAAACTTCTGAGGATTTTCTCAACAATTCGTTGATCAGGGATGGTTTCACTAGTCAATCTGATCTGGTTCGCAATTCCCATGACTCTGGTCATAAACTGATGAATATTTTCAGACTCTGTCATTCTTAAAGTCTCGAATTGCATCCTTAAGGTATGCAGTTTGATTGTTTTGACCCTGTCATTTCCTTGGTAGGATGATTTAAGGATGTCCCATGCCTGTTTTGAAGTAACAGTGCCTGTGATTTTGGAGAAAATCAAGTCAGCCAAAGAATTTTGAATCCACAATTTGGATTTTTTTTTTTTGTTCCTTTGTGTTTCCTGAGCAGTTCTTTGTTGGTTGGTCATGGCAGCAAGGTCTGCTGGATCTGGTTCCACATATCCAAGATCCCCTGGATCCCAACACTCTTGTGCTTGTAAGAAGGATCTCATTCGAAGAGACCAAAACTCATAATTCTTTCCAAGAAGAATCGGTCCTTGAGTTGGTCCTAAATTGCTAGATGTGGCCATCTTTAAAGAAATAAAATAAAAATAAAAAATAGGATTTCGCGTTTATCTGATTCCTACATAGAAAATCGGGTCTTCGAATTTCTTGCAGCGACTTCGGACCAAAAAATATGGTGTAAACCACTTCTTTGACTTCGATCTGGCTGGATCTGACTATTAGAGTGAAAGATCTACTGATTCAGGGCTCTGAGCTATGTTCTTTAGCAAATGTAACACTGCAGCAAGTGTAGCCCCTCTAATGGTGAAATAGGGCTTTCTGATTTTACTCGAGAGACAAAGAAAGTTTGAGGTTTAGCTTCTCATGTGACCGTGGGCGTAAAAACCAAGCGCTTCAGGTTTTTGCGTTTTGGGACTTCACGTTTCGACGCTAAAGGTAACAGTTCGTTCGAATAGCCACATTGTGAAATTGCTTCAAGGATCAACGATCCTCGTTGATTTGAGATAAACGACCATAATTTCTTCCTTACCTCGCAAACCTCCTAACTCGCGAATCTCTGAATAGTGGGAATATATTGACAGTCTCAATTTCCCATGGAGATCTACGATCTGACCGCTCAGGTCACGTCAGAGTTTCACCTATCGCGAGTTCACTGAACTCTCGCCTCTGATTTCTCGATAGTTGATATCACGATGGCACTGGATCGACGGTCCAGATCTTTGCTCGATCAACGACTGCAGTTATTTCACGATTTCGCGTATCACAGGTTCTTGAAACTCTTCTCGTTGACTCCTTCGAGTCACGAGTCAACAAAGTGGTGAACGCTCGCCACGCGTCCCTTCCAATGGACGGTTCAGAGGATGTCGAGATTTTGTGACTTGCGATCTCCAAGTCATGACCTCCTTCACATTCGCGACTCTCGAAGTGCTGACATTTTGGAGCGCCCCAAATCCGACAGTTCACGCTCCTTTGGATCTAACGGTCCAAATCTTGTCGGTATTTCGTGTATCGGGATTTCACGTGTCGCGAAGTCGAATGACTTTTCCTCTGTTCTCCATATCCGCGAAATGTCTAAATAAAAAAAATATAAAAGGAAAAACAATCGATGTATGTGGATCTCTGCCACGTGTCCACTGTTGATGGACGATTGTGATCAATTTCGTGCATTCGGGCTTGGGGTCCTTTTACCGCTCTTAGTCATAAAACTCGCGAAGTGTCGAATTGCGAATTTTTGGAGCACCCAACGGTCCTTAAGTCTTAGCAAACAAACGACTAAGATATTAACTTCGAAATCCCAGGTTTTGGGAGTTTTGCTGCTTTGCAACCTTTGCACAAAGATCACCAAATTTGCAAAATTTGAAAACCTTTGGCTGTTAAAACATGCGCACCTTTTCTTGATATGACGGTTGATGTTGCTCTCGTCTTGATCTGACGGATAAAACTCGTTCGCCTTTTCTGCGCTTTCCTTGTCCTTTTTGAGCTTGATTAACGACTCAGATTTGTTAGCAGGACCGATATTACGGTTGCATCTTCTTGTCCTTTGTTGCTTTAGCGTGTTCTTTGCTGCTTCTGCAAAGTCTTTCTCCTGAAGAAGGAAATCCGTGAATCTTTCATGAATTGAAAAATAATTTCACAAATTCTTTAGAGAAGTCACTTATCTTTAATTGTTTCTAACTTCTGTAGCTGTGTTTCGCGAATCTTCCATAGATCTTTAAATTCTCATGATTATTTATTGTTTCTGCCTTCTGCAGCTTCTGCTTCCTCGCACTTGTTGTCTGGAACGATCTTTTGAGTGGACTGTCGGACTGCTCTCCAAGCTTT
This sequence comes from Picea engelmannii, assembly GCA_009831015.1. Classification (NCBI taxonomy): domain Eukaryota; kingdom Viridiplantae; phylum Streptophyta; class Pinopsida; order Pinales; family Pinaceae; genus Picea; species Picea engelmannii. The sequence goes on along the minus strand of ML845772.1, from coordinate 25,424 downwards.
GTGAAGAATCTACGTCCTGTGCTCTCATTGACAGTTTAAGCTCCGCGCTTCTTAGGATCGGGCTGCTCTCCAAACTGTGTGAAGAGGCTTACGTTAGAAGCTCTGATACCATGATAAAATGAGAAGAAGAGAATACAGAGAAAGAGCAGAGAAAAAATAGTATTTAGTATATTGAGTATATGAGAAAAGAGTACATACAAAAAGGGAAAAGAGCTTAGCTAAATAGGCTCAAGCAAATCAAGAACATAAAGAACCGAGTGTACAACTGTCCAGGAAAGCTGGCAGTGTACAGTTAGACTGTTGAGGTTACATTATATTTAACATAATAGACCCACCACTTTCAATGTCTCGGTGAACATCTCACAACACACTTTTAAAATTTAAATGTAAGTGCACACTTCGTTCAGAAAGATCAAGTTGGAGTTTAGGTGCAACATACTTATACAAAGAAGATATTAATTGTTTCCTTTGCAAGCTATGATAGGGTTATATTGACCACAAACATGGCCATTGTCTCTCTCTCACATTGGATGGTGATGTTGATTATGAGTGGTTATTGATAATCTTGATTAGGGTTGTTAATAATTGTCTTCATTATGGATTGATGCATTGTGGTTGACGATGTGTGTGATTGACTATGATAATTGAGGTCTTTAATTGGTGAAAATAAATGATTACGGGTTGTTTATTATTGAAGTTGATAATTATAATGAAATTTAATTCTTGATAATGATATTTGAGTACCTTGGGAATGTGTGATACCAAAATGACATTTGAATTATGATGATATTGAAATCTTTAAGTGACACCTAAATGATTGGTGATGGTACTTAATTGGCTAGTTAGATATAATTATTGGGACTTGTGTGATAATGATATTGATGGAAATGGATTGATTTGGTCCCTGAATATTTTTTTTCTACGTAATGGAAAATATCATGGTAAATGATAATATATGGTTATCAATTGAAATAAGATTTTAAATGATAATATACGATTATCAATTGAAATAAGATTTTAAATGATAATATACGGTTATCAATTGAAATAAGATGTTTGTTTCGGATGAATTGTTGTTATTTTGATTTGTTATATATGAGATGAGAACCCTTGTTAATGGCTAAATAGAGTATAGAAGATGTCCTTTCTCTTTTGAGAGGTTAAATTGGTTAGGTCCATGAGTGCCATTGATGTGTACACCCATGGAAATAAGCCAAAATTACATGCATGTTCAGACCAAAAAGATCCTAAGTGTAAGGTCAAATTTAGACTATGGTTGGTGAGACCAATGAGTATTGTAAATGGGTAAAAAGGCCATGCACGGTGTGACAAAATTACCATGAAGGGTGAGGTTAAAAGACCATGGTTGTTATGGTCATTAAGTATGTGAATAGGCCAAAATCCATTATGGTGAGACCAAAAGATCATGAAGCATAAGGTGAAGCTACCATGGTTGGTGAGGCTAATGAGTATTGGAAATAGGTCAAACATTAATGCATGGTGAGACCAAAAAATTGTGAAAGTGCAGGTCAAAAAATCATGGTTGGTGAGGCCAATGAGACTTTGAAAGCTTGTTATTTGAATGAGTAGTTCACCTAATTGTTTGGTGACATTAATAATGAATGATTACTTCCTATCCAAGTTTTATAATACTTGTGTATTTTGATGAAACGTTATTGACGAAGTTGTGAAAATCGTGTTGAATTGGCGAATTTCTCTCAATAAATGCTAATTTAATTGTTAATTTGATGACTTATTCTTGAATGCTTGGATGGAATGGAGTTTTACCTAATGTGTTAATACTTGGATTTTTTATTAGTGTGTTTAATTACTTGATAGCGAATGTTAGGTAACATTAATTTTAGGAGGGGGGATGTAAGATCCCTATTGGATCAAAATGTCACATGAAAAAAAGCCTATAATGTGGCACACCTTTTATGCTACTAACCACTTTGTACATAACTCATACAGATGTTATACAATCCACATGCATTTAAACAAATAAACACATTTAATGCTCAGAGTACACATATTATTTACTGCTATAATTAACAATCAATAACGTATCATATTAATTCATATACACAGCGGAAATCATGATACATAAGCAACACAGTGATGCAAAAACATGATTAAAGCATAATCAAATACTTATCTTCTAAAAATGGTAGATTCCACCAACCAAGTGCAGGCCTTCCACGAACCTCCCAGCCTTAGACCACACTGCTCATCAGCTCAGCAGTGGGTCACCCCCGAGCTGGGACTAAGCTCCACCCCTAGGCAAGGAATCCTAGGCTAGGCTGAGGTTACAGGGAAAACAACACATAAAATCTGGAAGGATTCTTCCCAAGATGCCATCTTACGCCCACTACTATCAGACTCTCATTCCCCACATGCCTGTTCCACCTAGGAGTATACACCTTCACAAGCACAATCCATCGGTGCTAACCTCCCTCTCTGGGTCTTGGCAACAGGCCGAATCAGGAAGTCTTAGAGCCTGAAGCTGGTGCTAGACACTCTCTGGAAGAAACCTCTTCCCACAACATCCACCTCCCTCACCTAGAGAGAGATCACACACAGGTTCAATCACAACTCGCGCTGGCGATCAAGACACGCACAGTCCAGCTCTGCGTGGTTTCCATATCCAACTAGAAAGACAAACACGGCCTCTCAAACAGGCTCAGCAATATCTCGAGGCCTCACAGTGATGGTTCATAGGAATGTGTGATGAGTGACTCCTACAGGGGTCGACATAGAATCCACAACTCAAAATAGAGGGTGAGACCGACTCTTCAGAACAACACAGGCTTTCCCACTGGTTCAACAATGGCGGAATGGTTCAGGGTCTCGGCTTCGAAACAGAGCCTCCACGCATAGGTTTGATCAGTCGGACAGAGGATGTGCACAAACTATCAAAGACAATACAGGTTCACGACTCTCAGAACACACGCGGTATTCTTGCAGAGGTTGGGTTGGTCGTACTGTTCAACGCTCCCTACACGCTCAGGTAGCCGGGTGGAATGGAGGAGGAACCATTCTCACAACTCACCCTGGCCGTTTTATTCGCATGCGTCAGGGTTGACACTTGTCACCCATGAAACTACATGCGTTCCACCAACACGCGTCTCCCTTGCATGTTCTCCCCTTGCCAAAAACTTAGGATAAAACATAAAATGCACATGTCTTTTGGGATAATATTAAAATATTATTCCCAAGCTTAAGCCCCCTAGGCTTAGCCCCTAGGCTCAACACTTAGCCCCTTTTCCCACCTTTAGCCCCTAATTCCTTTCCCACCCTATGGATGCTTAGTCCCCCTTTACTCATTCATCGTGGTCGGTCTGCACATGGCGGTTTTTATGTTTTATTAATTGTTCTGCATGATTACATATACAATAGCAGGCTCCTAGCCTTCAACACTTAGGCTCCCTGGCCTAACAACACATAAGCCTCCAACTTATAAGAACTCGGCTCACCAGCCTATAAATCATAATTACAATTCCTTTCAGAACATGGTTTACTATGGGGCTCGGCCTTGGGGACACTACAATT
>ML845772.1:0-20770 GCA_009831015.1 Picea engelmannii | reverse complement strand
TCTTCCATAAAGCGCTTCGAACGGGCTCATCTTCAATGATGCATGATACCCATTATTGTAGGCGAATTCTACCAAATGCAGGTAGTCTTCCCACCTTGATGGTTTATCCATCACATACATTCTCAACACGTCTTCTATTACTCTGTTTACTCTCTCTGTCTGTCCATCAGACTCGGGATGATATGCTGTGCTAAAGTTCAGATTCATTCCGAATCCTTTGAACAGTCCTTTCCATAAATTCAAAGTTAATTTCGGGTCTCTATCCGACACAATTGTCTTAGGAATTCCGTTCAAGCGTGCCACTTCTTTTAGGAAAATGTCAGCAACATCTGCTGCTTTGTGGGTAGTTTTCAGTGGAATAAAATGGGCAGCTTTAGTAAGCTTGTCCACCACCACCATGATTGAATCATGCTGCTTTCTTGTTCTAGACAATCCTGTGATAAAATCCATTGTTACCACGTCCCATTTCCATTCAGGAATAGGTAAAGGATGCAGCAACCCTGCTGGGTGCCTGTGCTCAGCCTTAACCTTTTGGCACTCCATACATCTGGCGATGTATTCAACGATTTCTTTCTTCAAACCCGGCCAAAAATAATGGCCTTTGACTGCTGCCATAGTCTTCTGATATCCAGGATGTCCAGCATAAGCCACATTATGCATCTCCTTTAGAATTGTCATCTTCAATTCTCGGACATTGGGTACATACACTCTGTTTTTATACAGAAGTAAACCATCAGCTCCCAAGGTGTAAACTTCCTTGGGTTGTGGTTCTTCACACTGCTGTAGCTTTGCTACAAGACCTTTGTACTGCAAATCAGTATTTGCAGCTTCCAAAATTCTTTCTTTCATCTCAGTTATGTACATGCTAATGGCTATAGCATGTAATTTGTGCGCTTTTCTGCTGAGTGCATCAACCACCTTATTTTCTTTCCCTTTGATATGCTTGATATCAAAGTCATATTCGCATAGAAACTCCAGCCATCTGATTTGCCTGGCATTTAAGGTCGGCTGATCAAATAAATACTTCAAACCGTTATGGTATGTTCTCAACTCGAATCTCTTGCCCATGAGGTAATGTCTCCATTTCCTCAAGGCGTGGACGATTGCTGCCAGCTCTAAATCGTGAGTGGCATAATTCTTTTCATGTTCCTTCAACTTTCGAGATTCATAACAAACTACAAATCCCTCTTGGCTGAGAACTCCTCCCAACCCCTCCTTACATGCATCTATGCACACTACGTAATCCTTGTTTGGATCTGCAATCTTCAGGATTGGAGCACTAGTTAGCAGTTGCTTCAATCGCTAGAAGCTTCTCTCACATTCTTCAGTCCACTGGAACTTCTTCTCCTTCCTTTGCAAGGAAGTGATAGAATGAGCTATCTTTGAGAATCGGGCTATGAACCTCCTATAATAGCTCGCCAGACCCATAAAATATCTAACTTCTGCCACATTCCTTGGCGTTGGCCATTCTTGAATGGCCTGTACCTTTTCAGGATCCACATCGATCCCTTCTTCAGATATAATGTATCCCAAGTAATGGATCTGCCTTTGATAAAAATAACACTTGCTCATTTTTGCATACAGCTGGTGTTCTCTCAACACCTGCAACACCATTCTCAGGTGTTGCTCATGTTCTTCCTCTGTCTTGGAATACACCAAGACATCATCCAGGAAGACTATGACAAACTTGTCCAAATAATTTCTGAACACTCCATTCATTAAGCACATGAAAACAGCAGGCGCGTTGGATAACCCAAATGGCACCACCGTGAACTCATAATGTCCGTACCTTTTTCTAAAGGCGGTCTTGTTGATGTCCTCATCCTTTATTCTCACTTGGTGATATCTTGATCTGAGATCTATTTTTGAAAATATTTTCGCACCCTTCAACTGATCAAAAAGATCATCAATCCTTGGCAGAGGATACTTGTTCTTGACAGTGACCTTATTCAACTGCCGAAAATCAATGCACAGCCTCAACATCCCATCTTTATTCTTCACGAATAGGACCGGGGCTCCCCACGGTGACACACTGGGGCGAATGTAACCTTTCTTTAGTAGCTCTTCGAGCTACAATTGAAACTCCTTCAGCTCTGGTGTACTCATTCTATAAGGAGCCTTCGAAACTGGAGCTGCTCCAGGCATCAAATTTATAGAAAAATTGATGTCCCTCTTCAGAGGTAGTCCAGGTACCTCCTGAAATACATCCTTGAACTCTTTGAGTACCTCACGATCTTCCAGATTCGAGACTACATCTTGTGATGCTTCTTCCACCCGAGCTGCATATAATTGACAGCCTTTTCGGTAACATTTCTTCAGCTGCATGGCTGAGATTTCCCTAACAACCATGGCTCTGGGAATTCCTTGGACTGTTACCTGATTTCCCTCCTCGTCAGGAAGGTAAACCTCTTGTTACGACAATCCAGAAGAGCATGGTGTTGGTCGAACCAGTCCATCCCAATTAAGCAATTGTATGAGCCTAAAGGCAAAATGTTCAATTCAGCCTTAGTGCTCATTCCTTTCATGTCCATTGAACAAGACTTAACCAATTCAGTGACCTTCCTCTTGGTCCCTGTGGCCAACTGCACTAACCAAGACTTCTCATATTTGCTTCTCGTTAGATGCAAACTTTCCACCACTCTAGGATCTACATAACTATGGCTAGCCCCTGAATCAATTAAAATAACAAGTGGTCGGTTTTTTATCGTACCTTCCACTTCAATCATGTGCGATTGAAATTCTGCTTGCTTATTGTCCAGGGCTGCATAGATCCTCGGCATTCTGCTGCCCATATTCCTCAATGTTTCAGCTTGCTGAACAATATGTACAGTTCTCGCTTTACCATTTTTATGGGGACAATCTTTGTACTTGTGGTTTCCTTGACATCCCCAACACTGAATGGGCGTCAGTCTCTGTCTTTGTGCTCCCTCTTCAGTCATTCTTGGCTCTCTAAACGATGGTTGTCCCTGAAGACTGTTTCTGAAAAAGGAAGGCTTGTTTCCCTTATGCCTCTGTTCCTTCTTAAACTTCCTTTGATCATTCCAAAACTTCCGAAGGATAGGCCTTTCTCCTTGCTATTCATACAAACATTTCGCCTTTCTTATGGTTTCTTCCATGGTCTTAGGATCGTCATATTGAATCTTGTCACTCATGGAAGGTAACAGTCCACTCAGATATCTCTGAATCTTGATAGCCTCATCTTTGATGAATGGAACATACTTCAGTAGTTCTAGGAAACTTCGTTCATACTCATCAATAGTCATGTTGCCTAGATTGAGTTTGAAGAACTCCTTCATCTTTCTGTCATAGTATATTTTAGTCAGGTATTTATTCTCGAAATACCTCTTAAATTCCCTCCAAGTGACCTCTTTCTCTCTGATGTGATGCACCTGCACAAACTGATCCCACCACATCGATGCTTTTCCTTTCAATTGGTACATTGCAATTCTTCCTTCTGCATGGGCAGAAGAATTCTGCAGTTGGAAGTATTTCTTCATGCCAAGTAACCATGTCTCGACATCTTCCTCCTTCTTATGTTCTCCATCGAATGTTGGAGGTTTAATCTTGTTCATCTCCCCTTTCAATTCCTCCTTTCCTGATTTTCGATGTTTTCTGGTAGGGGATGGGCTTGAACTATTGTGTGTCTTCCTGTCAGAATGTCTTTGGGAGCGACTAAGATGCCGACTACCACTCCTCGACCTACTTCTTCTCCCATGGGTTCTGTGACTCTCCGTCGTACTTGATCCTCTTCCCTTCTCGAGTTTCTTCTCTATTCTTTCCAGGCTCTTCAAAAATTTTAAGTTTAATTCACCCTATTGATCCCTGACTTTCATGAGCTTTCGACTATCAGCTCGGCGAGCCTTGGACTCTCTTTACAATCCTTCAATGATTTTCATTATGTGTCATTCCTTATCCTTCTCTTTTCCATGCCCATTGGAGTTCAATCCTTCGATTCCCAGGTTGACTTCCGTTCCTTCCTGTTCGTCTTCTGTTTCAGGGGTAATCTGCCCCTTTCCCCACTCCATACTCAGCGTTGTTTAACTGGAGTCCTGACCTTCGTTGAACTCTGCACATGCACTGTGCAATTAAATTCGAAGTCTGTCAGCTATTAAACCTTCCGAAACAATCCACAACATTTATAAGCCAATACGAACAAGAACGAAAGACATTTTGATTCAAATAATTTTTCTGAGCTCCCGTTCGGCTCTGCACTTTTTGGGTTTTCGAAACTTTCATTTTTGGGACTTCGGAATTTCGAGACTTTGGGTTTCGGTCCACGAGGCTTTCAGACTTGCTTTCCTTTCCAACCCCCGACTTCCGAAATTCCGACTTACTTTATCCTCCGGGCCCACATAGCACAGTGGTCACCCACAACCATGGTGGCATGTGGCACGTTCATGAGGGTCCACGTCACTTTTAACGATGTTATCGGGTCCCACCTCTCTCACTTCCAATGAGAACAGGCCCCGTCACGCGGTTAAGTGGAGTACAGGTGGCAAAGAGGAAATATGACATGATAGTCAACAGGACAGGAAGGGCCCCATTTCACACGCCACACTATTCTGGACCCCCCCCCCCTCATTAAAGGCAGAATGGAAAGGGGGTTCCGGAATCCAACTGAGCACCGTTGATCAAGGTGAAATAATCTCGACCGTTCGAGAGTTGCGCATCCAATTCTGGACCCCCCGCCCCCACCGCTAAAGGTAGAACAACAAGGGGGCTCCGGAATGAAACCTCAGTTGTAGATCTGGGTGGGTGGACTCTGGTCGTCCAGATCTGCTCGTTACTTATCTTAATCCGCATTCGCGCCCCGGCTTAAAGCCGACATCTCTTCCTCACATCGGATGGTCGTGACAAACCTGGAGATTCCCCGAAGGAATCTCATCCGTTCATCGAGACTTAGCCATATGCTAACGTCTCGACATTATGGGTCAGGATTTATCAAGGCGAGAGCTCGAGTTCTTGTCAACGGAACTCTCGAATCCCCGATCCTCGATTTCCAAAAACGGGTAATCTCTCGACACGTGGCCTTCTCAAATCGGACGATCCACGACTGTTCTGGGGTTTCCACCATGGAAAGTCCTGATCCCTTGTTACCCGAACTCTCGATATCGCGATTCCTGATTTCTCGAAATGGGAAATCTCACGACACGTGGCCTCCGTCGTTCGGATGATCTAGATCTATTTCGATGCTTTCGCCCCTATTCACTGGGATTTTAACCCTCAAATATCTCCTGACAGATCCAACGGCTGTCGGGTTTTCCAGCCGAGATCTGACGGCTCAGACGGTTCCTAACTAATTTGGGATTTCGCGTATTGCGATTTCCACACTTCTGTGCAATTCCAAAGGGATTTAAACCTCGTGCACACTTTCCAGATCTAACGGTCACGAGGGTTCACCTTCACTCCCGAACAGATCCTAAAGCTCCTACACTTATGGTGTGGAGTCCTCTCTCCCTGTGGACTTATACCACACTGGCTGCGGTTTCATAACGTCGCTATACCTACTGATCTTAAAAACTCGTCAAGTAACTCCTTGACAGTTTGGAGCACACCAGGGTACGAAATTGGCCTTCCAGGCCCAATTTCCCCTCACATTCTCGGTCCAAAGACCGCTCCACTGGCCCATCTAGGATCAGTGTCGAAACCTTGGCTCTGATACCAAACTGTGGCACACCTTTTTTGCTACTAACCACTTTGTACATAACTCATACAAATGTTATACAATCCACATGCATTTAAACAAATAAACACATTTAATGCTCAGAGTACACATATTATTTACTGCTATAATTAACAATCAATAACGTATCATATTAATTCATATACACAACGAAAATCATGATACATAAGCAACACAATCATGCAAAAACATGATTAAAGCATAATCTGATACTTATCTTCTAACAATGGTAGATTACACCAACCAAGTGCAGGCCTTCCACGAACCTCCCAGCCTTAGACCACACTGCTCATCAGCTCAACAGCGGGTCACCCCCGAGCTAGGACTAAGCTCCACCCCTAGGCAAGGAATCCTAGGCTAGGCTGAGGTTATAGGGAAAACAACACATAAAATCTGGAAGGATTCTTCCCAGGATGCCATCTTACGCCCACTACTATCAGACTTTCATTCCCCACATGCTTGTTCCGCCCAGGAGTATACACCTTCACAAGGACAGTCCATCGGTGCTAACCTCCCTCTCTGGGTCTCGGCAACATGCCGGATCAGGAAGTCTCAGAGCCTGAAGCTGGTGCTGGACACTCTATGGAAGAAACCTCTTCCCACAACATCCACCTCCCTCACCTAGAGAGAGATCACACACATGCTCAATCACAACTCGCGTTGGCCATCAAGCCACGCACAGTCGAGCTCTGCGTGGTTTCCATAGCCAACTGGAAATACAAACACGACCTCTCAAACAGGCTCAACAATAGCTCAAGGCCTCACATTGATGTTTCACAGGAATGCATGATGAGTGACTCCTGCAGGGGTCGACATAGAATCCACGACTCAGAACAGAGGGTGAGACCGGCTCTTCAAAACAACACAGGCTTTCCCACTGGTTCAACAATGGCAGAATGGTTCAGGGTCTTGGCTTCAGAACAGAGCCTCCACGCATAGGTTCGATCAGTCGAAAAGAGGATGTGCATGGACTATCAAAGACAATACGGGTTCATGACTCTCAGAATGCACGCGGTATTCTTGCAGAGGTTGGGTTGGTCATACTGTTCAACGCTCCCTACACGCTCAGGTAGCCGGGTGGAATGGAGGAGGAACCCTTCTCACAGCTCACCCTGACCGTTTTATTCGCACGCGTCAGGGTTGACACTTGTCACCCATGAAACTACATGCGTTCCACCAGCACATGTCTCCCTTGCATGTTCTCCCCTTGCCAAAAACTTAGGATAAAACATAAAATGCACATGTCTTTTGGGATAATATTAAAATATTATTCCCAATCTTAAGCCCCCTAGGCTCAACACTTAGCCCCTTTTCCCACCTTCAGCCCCTAATTCTTTTCCCACCCTATGGATGCTTAGTCCCCCTTCACTCATTCATCGTGTTCGGTCTGCACATGGTGGTGTTTATGTTTTATTAATTGTTATGCATGATTACATATACAATAGCAGGCTCCTGGCCTTCAACACTTAGGCTCCCTGGCCTAACAACACATAAGCCTCCAACTTATAAGAACTCGGCTCACCAACCTATAAATCATAATTACAATTCCTTTCAGAACATGGTTTACTACGGGGCTCGGCCTTGGGGACACTACATATAAGTTATTTATCATGAGTATATGGTTTCTTACCTACTCCTTATTATACCTTATACTCTTGAATTGTATAGTGAATTGAATATATTTGTGTGATGTTAAGTTAGAGTGTGATTCTAGTACATAATGGTGAGTTGTTAGCTTTAGATATGAGGCCAATATAGTTGGGAGCACTCGGACTCTTGGGTGTACATATGATTGTTATGATTTATTATTGTGTGATAGGGGTTGCCTAAACATTCGACCTTTTGAACTTTTTCATCGGAATTTGGTGAAACAGATCTTGGTTAAATCACCATTTTTTGTTGTTTAAATTTCATTTTTGAATGCATAAATGGATTCAACACCTTAAAAAATCCTTGAGGCACTTGAATTGTATAGACTCAATCACTCAAATTTGGAGTTCCAACAATTTTTGGTCAGATTTATGGCAAAATTGATTGGAAAATATGCTCGTAAAAATGCCAAAAATTCGAACGTTTAGACTACGCTTTATGTGATATGATTGATTGGTTTTCTAGTCACTAGCCTTCTATATTGCTATTATATATAATATAACCATACTTCATTACTTGAATGAGCTATAAACTTGAGCTCATACATTAGCTAGCACCAACCTAGGAATGTAGAGAGAGGGGGTCATGGAAATTGAGAAAAACTATGGAAAGATAAATTAAGAGCCTAAATTATACCTTAACCTCTTTACCTTAAGTTGTAAGTTCCTAATATTCCCTTGCAGGGTTGAAATTAAGAGTCTACCTCCTAGGGACTAGAGTCTGCCTCCTTTGGCCATCACGACACTCCATATGAAACTTCATATTCATTAACCAATTGTCTCGCCTATTGTGAGGTTGATTTGGCCTTAAGTAACGACACTTTTCCGAATTCATATACAAATATAAAATAGTAACGTAATTAAAAATGCATAAACATAATCCATTCATTACCCATTGAATTCAAGGAATAAAAAAATATGAAATAATTCTACGAAGAAATAATGTATGAAGACTAGTCTATAATCTAGTGAAGTCCACCAAATTGGTTGCTGATGAATGATTCACCACCCAACCTCAGGAATCAGCCATGGATTCCACCCTAAAGCCAAACCATGATACCACTAGGGTGAAGGAAGCTCATACGAGGCTTTAATATCACCCAACCTAACCCATTACTCTCACGATAAGAAAATATTTTGACTATTAAGCAATCCAGGCCCTCATCCTACCATCAATAAATTATGGCACTCTCTTCCACTTCCCTACACAACACAAGGAAGATCTTCCATTTATCTTTTTAATGGTCCCTCTAGGATCTTCTTTTCTTGCAATGCTCTTTAGTGTAGGTAGAAAGAGTTCAATATGTTGGTTTCCTCCTAGGAATAACCTAGAAGAGAAAACACTTCACTCCAAAACTATCCACGAGTAAAAATATCAAGGTTGCAGGTTTAATGGTGCTTCTTAATTTGTTGTGGACATTCTAGCCATGGTTTTTCCCTCAAAACCATACCATTTCCTCTAATACTTTTAAAAACATATTCCCAATTTCCGCAGGCTCTTACTAGTCATGAGTACATGGAATTATCTTTTCATTTCTAGGTATAAAAACCATAACATTTGTGGGATTCACACATGTTCCTCCATAAACAAGAAGAGGAAAAAATGTTGAATTGGAGAATTGATCCAGGGGATCAAAATTTGATGAAAAATCAAATTGCTCGGAATCGCTTCAAAACGAACATGTACGTAGGCCTCGTCGTTACGAACCCAACACAATTTGAATGGGCTCAAACATATGTCGTATGAGCAAGATATCACGTTCTGTTCATTTTTCCAAACATACAAAATTTTGCTGACTGTACAGTCTCTATAATGTTGACGTGGCAGCTGACCGTACATTCCGTATGAACATACAGTGACGTAGAAGAGGAGTTGGCATGCTAACTGGACAAGTGTTGGAAGACAGGTGGACGAATCCGGTCGTGACAGGTGTCAGCTTGTGGGTGAATGTAATGGTGCCACGTTGCACCCCTCCAGTGGTCGACAAGTGGCAAAATTATATGACTCCATAGGATTCGAACCCGTGACCTCCGGGCGTGGGGGAGTGACTTGGCAGGGCCGGGATACTAGCCTGTCCACAATGATTCCTAACCCTTATTGTTTAAATCTATTATTTGAATTGGAATAAATGGTCGGGTGGTAAAGTAAAGGGTTGGGGCTGGGGCTAGGCCCTAGTCCCCGACGCATACATTATTCCATATAACTATATTAGATGTCCACTGCCATAAAAAAATTTGTGTGGACAAACCACTCCATAAGTTTTAGACCTCGGTTATATGGTTTACCATACAACCATGTCGTAGGGTTTTCAACTGACACTAGTCGACAGGCATATGGCACCACGCACCCAACCAGTTTTCAACACCACAACATTTCTTTGCAATGAGGGTCGGATTAGGCGTTGGGACGTGGCCACATGCCCCCCATGCGACCAACACCTCCACCCAAGGGGGCGCTAATCCCGTTAATAGTTCAACAGATTACCTTGTGCTATGTGTTTATTATTGATGGTTTTTATCTATATGATATGTTGCTCATGCTTAAGTAAAACTCATTGAATTTATGTGTTAGTAACTTGATCCAATTACCCAAACACATCCCATATTACACACTTGCAATTTAAAGAGACGAGACTTCTTCATTTTAAAGATCTATTGTAAACATATTCATTCCATTTTCAGATTAGTTGGTATCAGAGCTTTGGTTTTTGAAGGCTTGATTGTTTGCAAGTTGTTTTTGTTTTTTTTATTCTTACAAGGTTGAAGCTCACAAGAGGATAAGGTCAACTTGTAGAGCCAAGTTCTCAACTGTCAAGAAGGAGAACTATCAAATCACCTCAAGTTTCAAGGAGACATTCACCAAGTATGGTTCATGAGGACATCCATGGAACTCTTCCTTCAGAGGGGGAAAACTTCAAGGAAGCTTTCTATGATATGACTGAGATGGTCAAAGTTTTGTTTGAAGAAAGAAATGAAAGATTGCTAGGTGAAATCTCCAACGCTCCAAAGGGAAATGGAGGCAGTGGTGATAAAACTCCAAAGGGAAATGGAGGGAGTGGTGATTCTCCACCTCCTCCACCTCCATCTTCCAACTCTTCCACCATTTCACAACCACCTCCAAATTCTCCAAAACATAATGGTAAAACGCCTTTTCAAACTCCTTTACTAAAGCTTGATATTATGTTTGAATTGCCAATGTACAATGGAGAGGTAAATGTTGAGAAATTAGATAATTGGATTCATCATATTGAAGTGTATTGTAGGATACAAAGAATCACAGATGATGAAACTAAGAGTCATCTTGCTTCTTTAAGATTGGATAGTGCAACACTCATTTGGTGGGAAGCCAAAACTTAAGAGGACATGAAGAAACGTGGTAAGTTTTTATCCTCTTGGAATGATTTTATTGTTGCAATTAAAAGACAATTTTATCCATTAGCATACATGCAGAAAGCTATTATGGATTGGAAAAACTTTAGGCAAGCTAAAGGACAAGATGTGAAAAGTTTCACTCAATAATTTAGGAGAAGAGCTTTGGTTTTGGGTGTATATTTGTCTTCACAAGATACTTTGCTCAAATACATTGGAGGTTTGCATAGCTACTTGAGGCATACAATACTTATGTTTAATCCTTCAAATCTAGATGAAGTATGTGTGCAGGCTACTCATTTAGAGGCAAGAGGAAGGAATGAACCTCAAGAGGGAATCAAGAAGTTTTTTAATGGAGACAAGGGAAAGAGGAAGTTTGAAGGAAATGGAAATAAAAATGCTTCAGTCAAGAAAGAGAGAGAGAAACTCTCTTGTAAAAATTGTTCAAACGATGGCCATGATGAAGACCATTGTTGGAAACTTCATCTTGAAAAGAGACCCAAAAAGTTCAACAACAAAGAGAAACCAAACATCGTTGCAACTATACAACAAGATTTAGGATTTGATTCAGAAGATGAAACAAAAATCACAGCCATGGGTTTACAAGGTAAGAATTCTTTTGCAAGCACTAGTTCTTCAAATTCTGCCATCAATGAAGCTCAACATGAAAAAGAAAGGATAGAGATTTTCCACATAAGGGTAATTTCAAAACATACCAAGATAGATACTCTTTTTGATACGGGATCACAAATAAACCTTGTTTCTGAAGACATTGTCAAGAAACTAGATTTGTAAAGTACTCTTCATCCTAAACCATACCCTTTAGGTTGGATATGTGACAATGCCAAATTGCATGTGACAGGAAGGTGTAAAATCAGATTTGGCATCACTACAAACTATATAGATGAGGCATAGCTTGATGTTATTCCATTGGATATTTGTGGTATTGTGTTTGGAATCCCATACTTATATGATAGGAGAGCCATTTTTCATCATCACGAGAACACGTATCATTTGTTTAAAAATGGAGTTGAGTACATTGTTAGAAAACATACAAAGAAGATGAATTTGTCACTTAAAAATGTTGGACAAATGAAGAGACTAGTCAATGCTAGTGAGAACCTTGTACTTTTGATGATTAAACACAAAGACAACGATGAATACAAAGTTCTAAAAGGATGTGATACAAAGTTACAATCTGATTTGTATGAGGTTGTTAACAAAAATGTTGAGATGTTTCAGGAACCAAGGGGATTGCCTCCTAAAAGGGGTATCCGACATGAGATTCTATTGCAGCAAGGAGGTCCTCTTCCAAACATTGACATTTGCAGGATGTCAGACATGGAGAATGTTGAAATCATAAAACAAGCTCAAGAGTTTCTTGAAAAAGGGGTCATCAAACCAAGCACTTCGCCCTTGCAGGTCATCAATTGGTTTGGGTCCAAAGAAAGATTGTATATGACGTATGTGGGTAGATTTCGAAGCCTTGAAAAAGACTGCATATATGATTTTTGAAGGAGATATATGGAAGAAATCTTTGAAAGCAAAGCAAGTCCCATTGCATGCCTTGACAAGCTGTGTTTTCCACTTGGTGATAAGGTATAAGAAAGACTTTTATGATAAAATTGTTGATATGCTTACTAGGTCTATTGTTAGTGCTTTAGTTATTTTCAAGCATAATCCTATCATGCATAAGAGCTCTTTGGAACAATATACTTTAGATGCTTATGGAAAAAATGTTTATGCAACTTTATGTTGTGCTAACCAAGTTGAGGAATTGGATTCCTATGTGCATGGTAAAATTTTGTATCTTGGCAAGCTATGTTTTTCACAGGGAAGTACATTCTTGTCTTGTTGTTGGCCATTTTGGTATGGGAAAGACGATGGATAGATTGAAAAGAAAGCATTATAAGTTTTGGGATGAGAATCTACACTACTTTCATCCTGCTTATAACCAGTCCAAGAAGTTCATTGAACCAGTTCAGTTTGTGCAACAAATCGTTCAAGAACAGTTGAGAAAGAGCCAAGCCAAGTACACAAAAAGGCATGCCAAGTTTCGTATTGGTCTCAAAGGCACCAATCCAAGCAAGGCTGGATGGATTGAGATTGTAAGGGTGAAGGAACTGTACCCTCATCTACAGATTGACTAAAAGTAGTCTTTTGAAGGTCCAAAAGCTTCCCAATAGGGAGGTGTGATCCAGGGGATCAAAATTTGCTCAAAACTAAAATTGTCCGGAATCACTTCAAAACGGACATGTGCTTAGACCTCGTTGTTATGAACCCAACACAATTTGAACGAGCTCAAACGAACATCGTATGAACAAGATATCGTGTTCTATTCATTTTGCCAAACAAACAAAATTTTGTTGAC
This sequence comes from Picea engelmannii, assembly GCA_009831015.1. Classification (NCBI taxonomy): domain Eukaryota; kingdom Viridiplantae; phylum Streptophyta; class Pinopsida; order Pinales; family Pinaceae; genus Picea; species Picea engelmannii. The sequence continues at coordinate 7,698 of ML845772.1, read as the reverse complement.
TGTACATTTTGTACAGTGATGACGTGGAAGATGAACGTACAGTCTGTACGACCATACAATGACGCGGCAGAGGAGTTGGCATGCTAACTAGATAGGTGGATGTATTTGGTTGTGACATGTGTCAGCTTGTGGGCAAATGTAATGGTGCCACGTGGCACCTCTCCAGTGGTCGAAAAGTGGAAAAATTATATGACTCCATAGGATTCAAACCCACGACCTTCGGGCATGGGGGAGTGACTTGGCAGGGCCGGGCTACCAGCCCACCCATGGTGGTTCTTAACCCTTATTGTTTAAATCTATTATTTGAATTGGAATAAATGGTCGGGTGGCGAAGTAAAGGGTCGGGGCTAGGCCCTAGACCCCCCCTAACGCATACACTATTCCATATAATTGTATCATATGTCCACTGCCATAAGCAATTTCACGTGGATGGACCACTCCATAAGTTTTAGACCTCGTTGATATGCATTACCATGCAACCATGCCGCATGGTTTGCAAGCAACACCAGCCAACGGGCATATGGCGCCACGTGCACAACCACTTGTCAACACCACAACATTTCTTTGCAATGGGGGTCGGATTAGGCACTGGGACGTGGCCGCATTCCCCCCATGCGACCAACACCTCCGCCTAAGGGGGCGCTAATCCCGTTAACGGTTCAACAAATTTCCCCGATTTGTAGGATGCGCATGTGTGTTGGGTTTTAGGCCCAGTAACATTGCGGGAGCCAGGTTGGTCATTCACAGGTGCATTTTGGTGAGCATGTACAACAAGCTTGAAGGGGAAAACTTCTAGGAGGTGTAACCTTCATTTTTTGGCCAAACCAGGTGTCGAAAAAGCCCATCTAGGGTTTTTTGGATGTTTTGAAGCCATTGGAGCCATCTATTTTGTATTCTGAGCACTGTAAGAGAACTTTTTAAGCATAATGAAAATGATCCAAGGGAATTTGGACCAAGAGATGTATCCCAAGAGAGGGGTGAACTCCTTTATCATTTGTTGTGTTATGTGTTTATTATTGATGGTTTTTATCTGTCTGATATGTTGCTCATGCTTAATTAAAACTCATTGAATTTATGTGTTAGTAACTTGATCCAATTACCCAAACACATGCCATTTAACACACTTGCAATTTAAAGAGACAAGACTTCTTCATTTTAAATATCTATTGGAAACATATTCATTCCATTTTCAGATCAAGAATGGAAGAATTATCAATGAACGATGATAATAATGAATCTTTGCTTAAGAATTTTCACAAGATATACTCCCTATTTGCATGGAGAGTGTCTAACTGCCTAAGAAGCATGGGAAAACATCAAAAGGAACACTCATGTAAATATTGATGGGAAATATTTGTAAGGATTCATGGGCTAAAAGGTAGTACTTTCCTCTTCCCCTCTTATGGTATGATGCCCCCCTTGTTGCTTCCTCAAGAAACCTTTTTAGTGGATATTATGTTAATACATTTGCTTTATACGTTCCTTTTCATAATCATGAGCACACCACGATAAACATAACAACCACATCATAATATTAATCAATTACTGGGACTCTTAAGCATTCACTAGTCATACCCTAGCCTTGGGATTTCTACTAGGAATATTTACAACATATTTTACATATTTTCAACACCTGGATATTATAAATAAGCCTACTTTGCTTGAATCCCATCAGATAAATCTCGTCATACAAATAATAGTTGATTTAACATATTATATTTCAGTAGTCAAACCCAGGGTATTACACCCATTAGTGACTACACATAGAGAGGGTAGATGAAACATCATGAGAAATTATATTTAATGAACTCCTCTACCTTGAGTAGGGGGGAATAATTAGAGAGTAACATAGCGATATTAATTTGAGTATAGGACCTAAGGAATATGATTTTGGGTGAGGATTGATAGCTTGTAGCATTTTGCGCATAGAGTCTTTGTGATTTGTTAAGGCAAAAATTCCATGCATGGTAACACCAAAATACAAGGAATGGTGGGGATAAAATAGCATGAAGGGTGAGACCAAAAGAACATGGTTTGTGAGCCTAATGGACTGACTATGAGTATTTGTGATAAGAGTCATCATGATCCATTACGTTAGGATGTTGCAAGATCCTTTTCATTTTATGCTTATCTAAGAGATTCCAATCTTAGTACTGACTCTAGGACATAAGAGGTAGTTGATCTCATTAGGTACATGGTCAAGTGGAGTGATGAAAACCCACTTTCAATGCACCTACTCCTTTAGAGTTTTCATATTCTTAGAGATAAGTAACTTTTTTGTGTGTGTGTGTTTTATGCCTTTTCCTTTATATTATATTAATGTTGCCATTACTATTTATTTTATGCATGTTTTGCTATTCTGGTTAAAGGAAAGGAAAATTTAGATTTCATACTTAAGCTTCCCTTAACTTTTATGATAACTAAGTAGAGTTACTACAAGATCCCTATATGTTTCTATAACTAAGTCTGGGATCCTTTGTATCTTGTACATACATATTATTATTTCTTAGATATCTTAGTCTTGGGTGTAAATTATGAAACAAGGGTTAGCAAAATATAGGAATCTAGTGGTTGTGTTTAGATTATAGACAAATAATAGAAACAAAGCTAGAAACCCTAACTTTAAATTGCTCTTTCACTCTAATGTTTGCATTATTTATGAGAAAACTATAGAACAATGGTAAACATAACTCATGAAATGAAAACCATATTAAGAATGAAAGAATTTACCATTCTAATGGAAAGACTAAATTACAACACCTATGAGGAAGCTCCTTGAAGAGAATGGTATCCTCCTTGGGAGGTTTCTTGTTGTTTCCCGTGTGTGTGGCTATAATTGGCTCCTCTCCTTTGTGGCTGAAAGTGACGGTGAATGGCCAAAAGATCTAGGGAAATTGATGATCTGTGGAAAATGGAGGCAACCTCTTGAATTTATAACAAAAATAATGGTTATCTTTGATACAGTCATAGTAATAAATATTATCATTTGACCGTATCAATTTTAACCATTACTTTTAGGGTTTTTTCTTTTCTTTTCTTTTCTTTTTCATTTTTGGATGATTTCAAGAGGAAAAGGTTATAAAAGTGTTTTATGAATTTAGGAAAAGTGGTTCCTTAAGTTATAATAGTGGAAAATGATGTAAAATTGGGTTGAGACATATGATAGCATACTATGAATGGTGTATTTCGATAAACCTAGATTTTTGGTCCGGGTGATCAACTTTTGGGTGATAATAGGTGCCCCCTAATGTATGAGGTTAGGAGCACATCATATGACCGAAATACGTTATAGTATTTTTTTACCAAGCAATGAGACAACCAAAGTTAGAGAGAAGTCTCATGGGAAGAATAACCACAAGCGGAAGAGGCTTAAGGATACCATTTATCAACAAGAAAGTAAAAAGGTGGTGAGTTACATTATCTCAATACGGATGAGGTAGGCATACTCATACTCGTTGATATAAGTCATGATAATGAATACAATGGTGCACCTGATAGAAATGGGTTGAATTGGTGAGACAAAATGAGGCCTTGAGTACAATATGATGTCAGAAAAAGAGGGCCAAAGTACAATACAACGATATAAATAGTCCCATATACATATTCCTATGTCAAAAGTGTCTGGTCTACATAACTGTTGTTGATCTAGGTACATGGGAATTGATGGCCCCTGCCATGGGGAGGGGGGGTGGAAACAACCTAAGAATCCCTACAGAATAGGAAATGAGCTACAAAGATATTAAACGAGCTAAGTGAAGTGAGGCTCACACTAAGGGCTCTGAGAACAGTGGAATCGAGCCAATCAAATGTCAAGAACTGCATCTTAGGCTAGATCATGGATGTATGTACGAATCTCAATGATGTAATGATCAGATGAAGTCAAGCATGCGATATCCTACCAAGTCTACGAGCAATGAGGACTCTCTCATCTTGGCCCAAGGTAAACCATCAAATAGGTGGATAGGTACCGGGGTACATAAGACTATCCACTAGAATGAAGGTGCTGATTTTGATAGGGGGAAGTCCATTGGTGCCCAAAAATAAAATGGATTCCTTAGTCCCAACATACAAAGTAAAACAAATGGAGCTATATCTCAAGAATGAAATTCTAATGCCAGAACATATAGGGGACTACCTGAATGGAAACCCCCTCTTGAGGTCTGATGCATCTCACACGTGTTTGGAAACTGGGACAATCAATTGGATCATTGAACCATCAAGTGTATGACTCTCAAGCATGTGATGATGAGATGAATTTGAGCACGTGGGAAACAACCAAGTCTAGGAGCCTTGATGTCTCTCCCTGCTTGGTCTAAGGAACCCACCAATGATGAAGATGAGGCCAAGGTACATAGTCCTCTAAGCCAAATCCCTAGAATACAAGTGTTGAATTCAATAAGGGAAGGGATGTGGGAAGCAAGCAATGAGGAATCCTTGAATCCAACACTAGGTAGAAAGAAAGGTGTGACTGACAAAGAATTACACCAAAAGGAAATGGGGAAGGCAATGAGAGGTGGACTCAAGACTTTCCTTGTTCATATCATAAATGTAAGGTTTACCTAGTAGCTACTAAAAACATTCCATGGGGAATGGTCAATTATTGGGCACATGGATTTTCAAGGACATATCAGTAAACCACGAGGAAAGATGGAGGTCAAAGTTGAGCAACACAACATGGGCATGACTCACATAGGTACTAAAAAATTGTAATAGGACACAATATGGAACTAAATAGACTCCACGGTACATAAATTTGACTCATCTCAGATGCTTTGAACAAGTGCAACATAGGGATGTTGGAAAAAATCGAATCGAGTACTATAAAAGCACAAGGCCTCCTTCATATTGCCAAATGGGGTGCCAAGAGGAAAGGGTAAGATATGTAGTACCAAAAGGAGTATATAAGAGATCTAACCAGTGTGTTAAGAGACATAGTATCCAAGTAGAATCCCATTAGGGGGAACCAAATGGGGATATAGATGGGAAACGAGGAGTTAAATGCCCCAAAATACAACCAGATGGCAGTAATGTTGAAGATGAAAACTACAAATAGAAGTGATCAATGGTAGGTACATTAATGGAAATATCCTTGAGGATGGGTGAATGGTGGTGTAAAAATGAAGAAGTTGGGGGGGCATATATCAGGCTTCCACCCTCAACATGGCATAAGCATTAAAGCCTCGTTTTGTCACCCTATCTCGGGAGTTAGGATATTTATACACTTAGGAGTTATTTAAGATAAAATTGGTCTAATGTGTCATTAGGTTAAAGCATGTTTCTTAGTGTGTTTCTTTAGTATGCATTAGTATGTATTGTAATCCGAGAATCACAATATGTTCCTGACATAGAGTGATCTAATGACTCATATTCCTCTCGATCTTAATGACTACATTGATCCGTGAATTAACACATAATTGGTCCATGATATTTATTTAAGGAGGATGGGGGGTCATTTGTTGATTAAAATCTCTATAATATATTTTGTTTTGCATCAATAAATTGCCTCTAGTGGCCACGTTGGTTGGGGTTGTAGATGTTTCTCTACAGGGGTTTTACCATGTAAAAACATTGTTGTGTTGATATTTGATCTGGTTGTGCCAGTGTTTATTGAAGGAGGTTGTCCTTTGTTGGCATACTTGTATTGTCAAACATGGTATCATAGTGCATTTGAAGACTCGCTTCCATTGTAGATCGATATCTTGAAGCCATGTTGCCACATCTCTGGTTGCAACTCTTTTTGTACATTGCTAAGCCAAGAGGACCATTCCATTGCGTCTGTGCGCTCATTTCAGTTAGGAACACTTTTTTTTCACTTAAGAAGGTTTTCATCTGCCTAAGATACGACCATTTCAGTCAAATATTTAGGTATAAAGTTTGAATACGCCTCTTTTAAATTTTTACAGAGATAATATTTCATTTTTTTTTTTCCGAGTTGCTACTTTTTCTGGTCTGTGTATGTTCTTTTCCCTATGATTTATGCAATATCAAAAAATCAGAAACATAGTGGAAAATGTTTTCTTGTCTACATATGCTCTTTTTCGTGCACTCTGTGTGATCTCGACAAATCAGAAACAAAGGGAAAAACTACATTTTCCAGGTAAGCCAACCGAGATCTAACCCTTGTTTTTGCCAAGAAACATTTTTTTGTGAGTGTGAATGCATGAAAAAAAGTTTTTATTGAGCACACACTCCAAGGCCATCTTCCACAAAAAACAACAACACCTCCAAACCTCCTTAAGATTATAATGTGTTTTTCACTAACTCACTTGGTTAAATGTTGTTTTATTATGTAAGAGGTCTCGAGATCAAGTTTCTTTTTTGTTACTTTTTTTTGAAAAGTTCATGCATTCGTTGTAAAGTGAGTTTCATTTTATTATAAAAGTGAATCACTATTAAATAACTTTAATATTTTATTTTAAGTTATTTGTTTTGCATGCAACTTTCATTTATAAAGTAACTTCAATGTAAAAGTGATTCTCACTTGTTCTATAAAAGAGAGTCTCTTCATAAGTAACTTATTTAAAAGTGAGCTTATAGGCAAAGTTAGATATGGATGAGCATCACTACGTGGACCAACTTCTACTTTCCACGTGGCTCTTTGGTTATCGTTTATGTTTTTTTTCAAAAGGGCATAACTTTCACATCTAAAGTCCGTTTTTAGTGTCGTTTTTTTTAACAACCTATTTTTTTGAGAGATTTCCATACAAACTATCAATTTAAGATTTTAAATCCATATAGAATGTATATTTATTATGGCTTCTCCTAATGATATTTTTCTTACCAACACCAACTACTTCTCATGGAAATCCCATATGAAGGATTTACTAAGAAGTAAAGGATTGTACCAGATTACCTTGGGAATAGAACAAGAACCCACTAATGATGAAAATAAAGTCAAATGAGATAATAAGAATGACGAAGCACATGGAATAATCAGAATTTTCATCTCTCCTTATTTAAGGTTTTATCTTCAAGGAATTGATGGCCCAGATAAAGCTTAGGAAAATCTTGAAGTTGTGTTTGGAAAACACAATATTATTCGAGTCTCCTAGTTGGAAAATAATTTAATGACTTTAAGTCCAAATAGTTTTCTTTGCATTAAATATTATTTATCAAAGTTCAAAACACACAGAATTTAATGTATAGATGAAAAACTAGATATGAAGGAAGATCGATGCATATATGTTATTCTTGCTAAGCTTGGTAGTGCATATTATGTTTTTGTATCTACCTTTTATGCCACTAGAGAATCTCTAGGGAGTGCTTATAAATAACCCCCTCTCGAGTCTTTTTGTGATGCTCTGATTTGAGAGGAAGATAAGTTTGTGCTACTTGGATTGATTAGAACTATAGGTACATCCAACAAATCCTTGGTGGTCCAACATAAAGATAAATCCAAGAATCCCAAGAAGAAACATCCTCACCACCACAACAAGAAAAACAAGGGTCCTAAACCCTCTCCACCAACTTCTTCTCCTAATGATGACAAAGGGAAACAATCCAAAATTAAAAATACTGACAGACATTACAACTTTTGTGGGAAATGTTAGCACTTGGTAAATTTCCTAGAGGTTGAAAAAGAAGAAATCCACAAAGGTAACTTTATCCAACCACTTTTAAAGCTGGGATCTAGCCCTTCCAGCTTCAGAGAGGGATCTCTCTATAAGATTTAGCTTTGTTTATAACTTTAGATGTTAG